>JAZKJV010000857.1:0-121513 GCA_037367405.1 Ottelia alismoides | reverse complement strand
TACTCCTATGGCCTCCATCCAGAACATGAAAAATACAGCAAATCTGTGACCGTTAAAAATGACTGTCTGGATGGAGGTCGTAGGAGTCTCTGTTTCTGACGAAATTTGAATGACATATTAGAGGGATATAATTATGAAAATCCACGATGGTATTTTTCAAAAAAATTAAAAAAATTGTAAAATGGAATGTGAAGTAGGTAAGTTACCTACTTCACAAAGTAGACTCCTTTCCTCACATATATCTATCTCTCTCTCTATCTATCTATCTATCTATATATATAAGTCTACACACATGTACTATTTCACTAGTGGACTACCGACATGTGTTCATTCAAGAATAATGAATGTCACACCTCATTATAGTAAATTACAAAACCCAAATAGAAGATGTATAAGATCATAATATCTGATTATCTCGCTCAGTCACCACAAACCCGTGTATTTTCTTTAAAAGATACTTTTCCGTACTTGTTGTTTGTAATAGATCAATTGACCATCTGGAACATCAACAAACTACATATTGTATGACTTTTAATAGACTATTTTTATAACATATTTCCTGCATACAATGATTGATTAGTAATATGAGAGTTATTTTAAGTAAATGGATTTTTGCATTACCAATCCTCAAAACTTTGTAAATTAACTTCTCGGCCTTGTATTCATTGTAATTATCACCTAAACCATACAAAACTTGCTAATTCTTACATTACGGGCGCTAATGAACTCTGTGGTTAACTCCTGGAAGGGTTGTGGTGTAACAATTACAAGTTTACGAGGTTTTATGTGATAATAACAAAGAATATAGGATCAAGAAGGCAATTTATATTGTTTTTAATGTTTGTGGTGTAAAAATCCCTTTAATCAACTATATACGGCATTGTTAGATAAAAGAAATACGTAACACAATATACATTGCATGTATTTTTTAGACATAAATCATAACAAACAATGATTTTCATTATAGAAATCCCATCTATGTGGGTGGATTTCAAAACAAAAATCAATTATAGTACTTGAACAACGAAAGCATTTATAAAAGAAAAATCTCCATTCAAAAAAATGTATCATGTGAAAAGTGGGGCCATAGCCCTTCCAACAAATATGTTGGGTCCACCCATAAGGGGCCTTTTGGTTAGTGGGGTTAGCCTTGAGTTAGTAGAATAGTCTGCTTAGAAGCCATTTGGTATAAGTTTTTCAATATTCAATGGTTATATGTGATTTTAGAAAAGCAATAAATATATATATAGATAACCTGTCATCACCAAAGCACCAGTGGTCTAGTGGTAGAATAGTACCCTGCCACGGTACAGACCCGGGTTCGATTCCCGGCTGGTGCATTTTTTCTCCATGCTCTGTTTTTGGGTGGTTCTGTGGTCTGGCCATCAAATGTAGCATAATCTGCATATTTTTCAAGTACGTGGTTTGGGTCTACCAATCGTTGGAAGACAATGGATCAGTAACATGGGATCGAAGTTCCATAACAGTAGATGTCTGCTTTCAGCAACCACTTAAGTACAGGAATGACTTGTTTCCATTTGTACCCGTGATGAATCATTGGTGGATTTCCATTTAAACAACTTAAACCCAAGGTAAAAATGTACTACTTCCAGACCCTCTTTAGTCTTTTCTCGTACCGTTTGGATTTCAAGGACCGATGAGTTCTGACGGAGGTGGCGGAGATGATTATATGTATTGCAGGAGACATCATGGAGAGAAGCCGGTGACTGAGGTCGAAGCGGTAAGGTTGCGACAGCAAGTGTAAGAGGCATACTTTCATTGAGAAGATGACTGAACTCTCAAACCAAAAACCTGGGATATTCAAACCAATGTGATTGCTTTGAGCCACGATAAGACTATGGTCGGATGTGATTTCACCTATTATACCGATTTACTTTAAATCAACAGTTTTCTATGATTTAGGCAGGTAGCTGGAACTGACAGTTTCTAATCTAATCAGTATATGTAACTTCGCTGTAGTAGTCATCTTTTCGCGTTCTTGTATCTGCATTTGATTGCATTGACCAATTTTCCTCCACACAACCGTGATTTTGAAATGCTTGGATGCGTTTTGTCAGTTTCGATGTAAAATCGACCTACCAACTCCTTCCTGGGAACACAGGTCGGACGTGTGTTTTGTGAAATCGAGTTCCATGTATATGGCCTCTGCTAAAAAAGGTGCCACTTAATAAGACAGCGAATGAGCAGGGAGTTTCGGGCATGATTATATGGTAACGATGCTCGCCAAACTATGCTGGAAAATTATATATTAAGTATGCTGTAAAATTACATCAGCCTTGACTCATACAGAGATTTGGCATGCGCAACATCTTCAACATACAACATCTTCCGATGGAAAACTACTCCGCTTCTGGCAAGTTAAAGTTCCAAATAAAAGCTAGGGGCTTCGCAAGGTCCCTACACAACTTGAAGACAGCCGCATCATGGAACCGCCAAACTCGTCACACAATTGAAGTCCACCCAATCAATCATCGCATCCCATCAAACATCGGTGGACAAAGTGCAAGAAAAGAACAAATGCTCCCCATCGTCGAGGCCACCCAAGCACAACATAGATCAAGACCATGAAAAGGTTCTCATTTTATGCTCATCACCCTAGCCTTCATCAGGAGCCACGTGAAAACCATCACTTTCAAAGGTGCTCCGGAGACACATGTATGCTTCCTTGATCGAGAAAACACTCCGTCCAATGGCAGTGGCTCCTAGAAAAGTTATTTCGCATTATCGAAAGCAAACAAGCTCAAATCAAACAAGAAAACACGCGTGCACAGAGATTTACAAGGTTGATTCTTAACTGGGCTACATCTCGAGCGGTGGCAATCAGTTCCATTAGGGAAATTGCCGAGGATATTGAAAACCTTAACCTAATGAGTTCATATAGTACTTACAATACAAATGGATCCAAATGCCCAAATAGAAAAAAATTGATTATGCAAATTGTACTTCTCTGAAATAAATCACAGATCTCGGGTAGTGTCATCCTTCCAGAATCTAAAGGTGTCCCATTCCCCATCACAGGCCTCGTATAAAAGACAGCATTGGGAACAACAGAACAGATGCCCCTTCAGAAAGTCAATGGCAACCAATATGAACCAACTGACAAGTCCAAACTGGGTGAGAATCCATAGAAACCTCTAAGCATGCTTTTAACATCACCTTTATAACAGGGACCTTTCTCTAAAGGATTCATGTACAAACAACAGTCCATGGGTGCCCTTTCAGCGACCCAAAGGTGGTGTTCATTTGGGGAATAGACCCAAGAATAAGGGCCGCGCTATTCCCCTCCCATCTCTCCTTCCTCGTACAGCTATTCAACCCTGCTCATCTCTCTCTACCATTATTCCACCCTTGTTCCGATCCTTATTCCACATTACCTATCCTTATTCCATCTTATTCTACATTATTCTTATCCTTCCAACCGAACAGGAATAGTGCCTTATTTGAGCTTATTCCTCACCCTTATTCATGCTTATTCCCGAACAGAACACACCCAAAGAGTTTATAAAACTACACTTAACAAACATCTGCTTTTAACATTAGATGAATATATAACAACAAATAGACGCATCTTTGCACAATTAATTTTAGTTCTCATGTAAAACCATATTACAGTACTCAAAGGAATTACAACAGGGAGTTTTACTATTACATTCACAAACAACACCCAACTTCATGATAGAAGAACACTTTATATCATCATCTAAAACTTATCTGTACTGACACCATCTCTGAGGACTTCATACGCATCCCTGTTCCTGGATTTCTTCATTCCAGCAGCGAAGACGACTTTGGATCCATCCGTTGATATGCATGTCACTTTCACCCAAACCAATACCACCTTCGTCTTGATTCCCTCCACATCAGTCAGCTTCCCCTTCTCGAGGTATCCCGTCACCGAGGTGAAGAAGCGCAGGACAGAGGAGTCTCTATAACCAACTTCACATACAGATGGAATGAAGACAGTTATCTTCTTGGTCTCTTCATTGAACTCGTAGTTGGTAGAGTCCTTTGGAAATATGCCAACTGGCATATCGTACTCACGGAGCAGATCAGGTAGCGGCTTTTGTATTTTTCCTGCAAACAAAGAAGGTTTGAAAATCCAAAGAAGTTTCCTTGTTTACTGGGCCGCATGATAAATGTGTCCAATTGTACCTATTTTCAACGCATTAATGGTTTCCTAAAATTACATTATAACGAGATTAAATAACTCTGGACCCACATATTTGTTAAGAAGAATATCTATTCAATAGTAAAAGAAAGAAATCCAATCATATTTCTGAGAGATTTTATGAACAGGGATAAAGTTGCTTAAATTCCTATTGCAAAGATCTTACATGAGCCTGTTTATGCCTGTATATATAAAACATCTCTTATGGGCTTAGAGTTCTTTCGAGATTTGTATGTGGAATATTATTCCCATTTCCTGTGAGATTTCTTTTTGCGATTCATTTTTCATGTAAATCTAGAATTCCTTTGTTTTTGCTTGTTTGGTTGCTTGATATTCATCACTCAATTTTTTAGATGAGATCCAAGATATATATGGATTCAAACAATGCTGTGCACAATAAGATTATAAGAACTTTCTTTTCCAGATCACATTGTACTAGCAACTGCATTTGATCATTGATGGGTAATATTTCTACTACTGAGTACTGATTTCAGAAGCATCTCGATGAAAATCTTTATAGATTATAAAAGAATTGAGAAAGGGCACCTTTGATTTTATTGACCAACCATTTTGCTCCATCTTCAATGCTGTTGGATATGGACTAAATACAGAATGATAGCACCCAATTAGTGCGAAATAAGAATATCAAAAATAAGATAAAATTGCCCTTATAATTGTTTAAACGGAATCGATGGTCAAAATATAGAGTTTCTTCCTGATTACTCAAAATCCACAGTAGTCCTTCTACATGAGGAAAGTTTGTTCAAAAAACGCATGCTGTTTTATTTAAAAAATTCAACTCAATCAGCCATGGATCTATATTAGTGACAACATTCGGCCCAAGTGAGAAAGATGTTTCCAGCTTAATATTTTAATAAAACATGTTGAGATATTAGTTATCTTTTCGTTTCTTTTATGTATTATCATTTCATGTATTATCAATTCTTTGTATCTACTATGTAATTTGTCTAATAAGTGTCTCTCTTATATAAGAGAAACCTAGGGCTTGATGAATAAGCAATTCATTTCTTTCTCCCAACATGGTATCAGAGCGACGGTCCTAGACCGGAATTCTCGTGTCCCACCGTGTCCTAGCTTCAGTCGAGGGGGCCCTACGTGGCTTCCAACAGCTACTGCCCACCCCCGAGAGGGCTGTAGCCACTGCTGGCGGCACCTCCAGCCACCGCCGGAGGTCCAGCATTGCCACTAGGTGCTGCTGGGACCCGTGTGGGCCCTCCCATCCACTGTCGGACCTCCCTATTCGCAGACACGCACTGTCACAACACCTCCTACGACCCCCAGACCGATTTCTCTCATCTCCGTAGTAAAACTGTAGTTTGAAACGATCTGATTTTGATCGGAAAACGTGATTTCAGACCTATAAAACATGTTTTCCGGCCCTGGCGCGGATCGAGGATTGACAATGATGGTTGTATGAGTCTACACATATAACAAATCCTCTATATGATCGTGTAGACTCGCTCGGGTCGGTCTATTTCTCCAGTCGAGTTCTGTTACAGTCTTCTTTCTCATCATGTAAGAGGACTAGGGTGACGTTTTCTCTTCATCCAGTGCCTTTAAGGGACCGGCTCCCATCATGGAGATGGATGGGACCAACTATGAGTTGTGGTCCATGCAGTTTTTGACCCTTATGCAGTGCAATAACAAGGAGCACATTCTGATAATGTGAGAGCTGGCAGACAAGATCGGGATAATGCTTCGTGGAAGTAAGATAATGCGCAAGAGCGTGTTTAGCTCTCTAAGACCCTCACCACAGAGATCGCCAATGATATTGGGAACCAACCCATTACTAAGGCGATATAGGATATTCTAGCAGCCACATATGCCCAAGCAAAGAACGAGGCCAAGATTCTTCAACTTTAATTTGACATATGCAGGACCAAGCAGAATGGTCGTCCGCTGCATACTTTATACTCTTCGCTTCAAGGCATGTTTGAGAAGCTTCACAGCTTCATGCATGTTACTACTTCTACGGAGCAGCAGATGGCCTACAGTAACTCCACAATGGTTGGAATTTTCTTGGCAGCACTTGATCCAAAGTATGATGCAGCACGTGCACAATTCCTTACTGGGACGACCATATCTCCCATGGAAGAGGCTTACAATCGCCTCAGCCGACTTCTTATCCCACCCTCTGCCATCCACAGACCTCCTCAGCGACGACTGCATCTCGAGGCATGGGAGGTTCTGCACAGTCCAAAGGGTGTGGTCCCCGTGGCAGAGTAGGTGGACGTCAGCGTGGTCCATGCACTTATTGTCGTCGTCCAGGACAATCTGACAACACATGCTATATTTACATGAGCACATTATTTCAACCGATGATGCTACTGAGTTGTCTATGCAGCATGATTCTTTACAGGATGAGCAGGTACCCTCTCAAGATGGTCGTTTACATGTTCGGGAGGTGGCAAATGATCTAGATGTGCTGCGGAATACAGATGTACTTGTGTTACATATCCTCTTGCAGCCCAAGTCTCCTTGAGCAGACTCTTATAGGACTTCAGGAGATTTACCATAGCACTATCAACCGTGGAGATACCACAGACATCAGGATACCATACAGGATAGTCAGGAGCGTCTTGTCATGGAGGAGGAGATGGCCACACTATAGTCACATGGTACTTGGAGCCTTGTTACAACTCCTACTGGAGCATCTATTGTTGGATGCAAGTGAGTGTTCAGTTCATGATGAAACACCGATTAGATGGCACTGTAGATCGCTATAAGGCAAGAGTTATTGCACGTGGGTTCACTCAAACATATGGGATGGACTATCAGGATACCTTCTCTCTAGTGGCTAGGCATTCTACTCTCCGTATACTTCTTTTTGTTGCAGTGACATGGGATTGACCCCTCTACCAGCTAGATGTGAAGAATGTTTTTCTCCATGGTGACCTACAGGAGGAGGTTATATGCAGTAGCCACCTAGGTTCGATGTTGAGAAGAGTGTCAGAAGATTCACAGGCTTCACAAGGCGGTCTGTGGCCTTAAGCAGAGTCCAAGTGCATGATCCTCGAAGCTCTCGGACTTGGTAAAGCAACAAGGGTTTCGTGAGATTGACTGTTGATCATTCACTCTTTGTTCAGAGCAAGGTTGCAAAAGTCGGTAGTCGGCACTCGGTCAGTTAGGTCACTGACTAAGGATTAATCGGCAGTCGGGCGATTAATCGGATTTAGTCGGGCTTTAGTCGGCTTTGATTTTTAAATATATAAACCATTTTTATACATATATTATTATATATTTACATATATATATATTACTATCATAATGAATCGTAATTGAATTTAAATAAAAAATTAAGCGTATTAGAATAAATTTGCTTTTAAAAAAGTAAAAAAATATGTTATCTCCAAGCAAAATTTGGTTGACCAGTGGACCTAGTCATAATTAGTCGATACCCGGTCGGCCAACCCACTGACTAGACTAGTTGGACCTACTAGTCGAACTAGTCAGGTGACTTTTACAACATTGGTTCAAAGGACTCAGAGAGGTACAGTTATCATACTTATTTATGTTGATGATATCAATGTTACAGGGGATGATGAGCAAGGCATTCAAGCTGCCAAGGATTTTCTAGGTCAATAGTTCGTGACCAAGGACTTTGGCAGCGTATGCTACTTCCTTGGATTGGAGCTTGCCAGAAACCAATGAGGTCTTGTGATGGCCCAGAGGAAGTATTTTATAGATCTTCCCTCTAAGGCAGGTATGACAGACTGTAGGCCAGACACTATTCCCATAGACCCGAGCATGAAGTTGTATAATGGTGACACTGATGAGGTAGATAAAAGAAGATACAATGAACTTGTTGGGAAGCTCATATACGTGACCATCACCAGGCCAGATATATCCCTTGTAGTAAGAAAAGTGAGTCAGTTCATAGAGCAGCCTAGACAAGCACATATGGATGCAGTCTGTATGATTCTGAAGTATCTGAAGACCTCACCCGGCACCGGTCTTCTATTCAACAGAGGTACATCCCTTACCGTTACAGCTTGTGCAGATGCAGATTATGCCAGGTGTCCCAAGGACAAGAAGTCTATTCTGGCTTTGCAGTGTTCATAGGGAGTTCATTGGTGTCGTGGAAGAGCAAGAAGCATACAGTAGTTGACAGATCCAGTGCAGAATCAGAATACATGGCCATGACACATGCTAGTATAGGAAGATGTGGATCAGATATTTTATTATTGACCTAACAGTTGAGGTGCCTCTTCCCAACTAAACTAATCTCTTCATCGCCAACAACCCAGTCTTCCATGAGAGGACCAAGCATATCGAGGTAGACTCTCACTACACTCGAGACATGATACAGAAGGGCCTCATCTCCACTACTCATGTTAGCTCAGGAGATCCAGTAGCAGTTGTACTTACCAAGGTTCTAGCCAGAGGGCCTTACTAGAGATGTTGTTCCAAGTTGAGCATGATAAACATATACGCTCCAGCTTTAGGGGGACTGTTGAGATATTAGTTATCTGTTTGTTTCTTTTATATTATCTATTCTTTCTGTCTTCTCTATATAGTTTTCCTAACAAGTTTCTCTCATATATAAGAGAAACCTATGACCTCATGAATAAGCAATTCATTTCTTTCTCCCAACAAAACATAATGTGCTATACACATTCATACTTTAATATACACACACATACATATAGATCCATGTAATTAGTTGCTTAACATACCAACAGATAAAAGTCAACATAACGAGTTGCTAATATATGCTCCATTATGCTTCAGAAAAAACTGAAATCTAACAGATAAAAAATACATTTCTAAGTGCATTCAGCCATAGCAGTAGCTTCATGCCTAGTCCATGGGAGTACAAGAATGATAAGAGCTTTTTCCCCCTGAAGTTCTAAATAAATAACAGCATAATACTTAACGATTTTTATTTGTAATAAAATTGGTGATTCTACAATGTGCACTAAAGAACAGAATTCCACGGGCAATATTTCGGTTTGCTCTTGATGTGGAGTTACTGTTGAAGATAAGATGTTGACTCGGTCTTCCAGGTATCAAGACAGTCGTTTTCCTATCTTCATAATTTTTGTTTCTTCTACCCCAAGCAAGTGTATAGTTGTGATTTCTTTATTATCTCTTTCTTTATAAAAAGGACTTGAGCTCATTAATGAATGGAGCCATTGCATTCCATTCAACCTGGTATTAGATTGACGCTCCTACACTGGATCCTAGATACCTCCTTGGCTCTTCACATTTCTTTCTTGACAAGAAAAGAAAAGAAAAGATATCTAAGAGATCTATTGAAGAAAGAGTCTCGACTCTTCTCCATCATCGTCGACATGTTGGCCGGTCATGATTGCTCCATCCTCATCAAAACATCTTCACTGCATCATGTGCATGCTTCTCCAAGCACCTTGTTCCTCTCCAATGCGGCTGCATCGCCTACAACATTGGGTGCCTGCTCGAGCCTCAAGCTCCTTTGCGACTACCCTGCTAGCGATATCAGGTTATGCTAAACGTGTTTACCAATTCTGCTCAAAGCCATCTAAGTTCCACAACGCCATCCCAAGAGTTAAACCACCTAGAACTCCCCTAGGCTCCATCAGGTTTTTGACATGGTCACTGTTCATCTCTGACAATCGTAAAGCTCAACCACTTGGACATCATGGCTTAACCTTCAGTTAGCTTTGTTAAACATAACTGGCTTAGATTTGCTCTACATCTAATTTTGGATCTCTGATAAGACCATTAGTGTTATGGAAATGTTGGGATGCTCTGGTGAGTCTCAAAATTATTCATATGACATTTCAAATGCTATTTCAAGACACCACTCAACATCTTCTATACTCAAATACTGTTTTTTAATTTTATCTCTTTAACCCAAATATCCATGCATTTATACAACAACAATAAAGCCTTTTTCCACATTAAGTAGGAAATATCCGTATATTGATGCAAATAGAATTCCAATCATCCGACACTAGGGTGTGTGTTCGAGATATGGCTGCCTCACATGTTAATTCTGAGATTGCTTAGGGTGCTCCCATTGTGGACAGTTTTTTTACAAGGAAAAGTGTGGAGTGCTCCCATTGTGGACAGTTTTTTTACAAGGAAAAGTGTGGAGTCCCAAGTTGTGACCCACCTCAATTCATTCAAAAAAATTAATAAGAATTACCAAAGAGTTCAAGGCCATATGTAGCGCCTTATAATGCTCAAGTACATTTTCAAAGTAAAAAGACTGACGTGGAATATAGAATCATCTCTGTCACACCAAATAGTCCAAAGCAGCAAGTTGCCACATACATCTCGAATGAACTGCCAAAAAGTACCGCAATCATCCCTCCTGAGCCACTGGATGCCATCATCCTCTCATAATTTGGCGGAGAGTCTACACTCGAAGAAAAAATGAATCAAGTCTTCAGCTTCAAATTTGTAACACGGGCAAATCACGTCAGCAATCTGTAACAGCTTGTCCATTCGTTCCTTTGTAAGAAAACATCCGTGTCTAACAAAAGACAAAGAAACGCCTTGATTCTCTGTGGCATCCTACTTCTCCAAATCAACATAAAGTCACAGTGCAGCTCCTCCTATATCGCCTCATGAAGCTGGGAGAAGTCCATGTATCTTTTTTGACAGAAAAATGACCATCCGCCCACACCCCATGATCTCTTCCAGAAGAAGGTCTACCAACCCCTTCCAAATCCCCCGTCATACTTGCAAAGTCTAACACCCTATGTTCAGAGAACTCTGACTTGAACGGAGGATTCCATGTATTATCTGACCATGCCTGAGCAATCGGAATATTTTGGTCTCTAACAATTGCGCACAATCTAGGTATTGGCTACAAAAGGATCCAGCATCGTGTCGATCATCACACCAAAATTGAAAAGTACAACCATCTCCCACCACCGGCCTAAGTAAGCTTCCCATATGAGGTAGAAGCTTCACATATTAGGTGGACATATCCAATGAAACCAAACACCGTCAATTCAGTCCTATGATCAAGTTGGAGGATTCCAAATATGCTCTTTGACCTCATATGTTCTCTTGCCAATAAAGAGACAGAAAAAGAGCATTTTCCAGAAGTGAAGCAAAGAGGGGAGGAAAAGTTGGAAGAGCCTTGAAGTCCTTTCATAGATCTCGAGTCTTCAATCAACTGAATCCCATGCTATCTAGTTGGTCAGGTCACTAATGTGGCAAGCCACTTCACATATGAGGTGGACATATCCAATGAAACCAAACACCATCAATTCAGTCCTATAATCAAGTTGGATGATTCCAAGTATACTCTTTTATCTCATATGTTCTCTTGCCAATAAAGAGACAGAAAAAGAGCATTTACCAGAAGCGAAGCAAAGAGGGGAGGAAAAGTTGGAAGAGCCTCGAAGTCCTTTCATAGTTCTCGAGTCTTCAATCAACTGAATCCCATGCTATCTAGTTGGTCAGGTCACTATTGCTCTTTTTCTGTCTCTTCGATATACAACATTGCCAGTCGGTAAAGATGCATCAACATCCTAGTCCTCATCATACCCAAGCCATCTAAACACGCACCAAAGAAGGGCAATGCAATTGTGTGATCTTGACTCCTAATAGCTTCATTAAGAAAATCATCAAGAAAGTTTTGTATTATAGGACTACAAAGCAAATGTGAATGATTTTCCATGATAAAGTCTCCACAGAAGAGTGTCGACAAGATCCTTCAACTTCATCATCACATTATTGTGCATCTTGACAAGATAATCCTCTTGTTCAATGGTACTCCTCCCTCCAAATTGTATTCAAATATCTAATTTTTATACCACCTTTATTGCAAAAGGTCTATCACACATAAAATATGGTCGAGCATTTCCTGGAAAGTTTAGACCTAGCCTAAACCTCGATTAAATTTCATATCCACCTACTGTCAGATCCATGACCATCTTGAGGAGAATTGTTGGGTCAAGTATGGCACATCTACAACATCCGGTGAATCTATGACTATTGCAATAACATATCCAAATTTACTGAAATGCAACCCCGATTCACGTGCAATAACTGTTGTTAAAGGCATGAGACGTTCCCATGCCCTAAGGGATCCAAAACACCTGAAGTGCTAGGTGCAATGTATTTGTATGTGTGTCTATGTATGTATGTCTGTATATACGTAAATATGTATTTGTGCATCATTTAAATTATAATCTATGATCAATCCACGATATCTACATATGTGTGTATACATATAAATTTGTACACATACACAAGTTTATATGTGCATGTAAATATGTACATGCATATATTTATTAAAAAAAGAAAATTATGCAATGTGTTAATGTAAAATGATCATTTAATAATTTGGATAGTATCCACGCACAAGATAAAGTCATATTATATTATTGTAACATATTTTTACAAGCAGATGAATGAACTAATAATTTTTCTTTTAGCATTAATAGAATGGAAAGATATTCTAAATGAGTAGAAGTTTAGGAGGTAATATGAGAAAGAGTTATAACATATTTTTTGCATTGTAATGATTTCATATGTTAGTTGATTTTATTACATTAATAGATACTTTTGTTTTCAATTTGTGAACTTTCCGATATAATTATAGAACTTCATTCTTGCGCTTGGACACGGTGCCTCACCCCGATCATTTAAGACCATTGGATCATTTGATACAATGGTCCACATTAACCTCATTTTCTTTCTTTTTTATTATTCCCACATTAAACCTCAATCATAGGATCAGGAAATCCATAGGTCATCATAATCTCTAACAAAAATCTCAATGGCACCTTCCAAGCATCACAATCTCACGTACTGGGTTATCATCAACCGTCCGATCTTAGATCTACTACTACCTTCAAATCACGTACTTCCAATTTTACTCCGTCACTCGATCTTGATGGAATGGTGCTTAACATGTTTCCATGTTTTACTGATATAGCGCAATGAGTGCACTTTGATTCATCATCCTAGGTTCCTCCCCACTCTCGTTCACTCTTTTTGTCGACCGTTGGATCATTTTCGAACCACTTTATATTATTTCTTATTGTGTGTTTTATATGTTTTCTTCTTAATCACTTTTCTGATTATCTCTTACCAACAACTCCTTTATGCACAGTGGCCTCGCATGCACTAACCACCTTCCGGTTGACTTACACAACAGTCGCCTCATACCACACAACCAAATATGTTTACAAACCAGTCACCTTGTGTGGTATGCCAAACTCCATCTCCTAACATCGTGTCATTTCACGGTATTCAAAATCTATATGAACTTTGGAGAAATTTTGAAAAACAACTATCCCAATGAAATATGTTATTCGAGAAGGAAATAACACAAGATCTATACACTTTAGCACTATGTTGATGATGATGATCTAAAAATATTAGTAGTGCAGAAAAAGATATCATAATTTGTGTGGTTCCATACTATCTTGATGATAGTGCAAACTCCATAAGAGGACCCTTTGTCATCTATCTTCTATCAGTCCTACTCGAAACATATAGTACATTGCCCAATACATAGACCTTGTTACTCCAACGATCATTATTTGCACCAACATTTCATCACTGTATCCATCTCTCTTCAAGGTTTCCTCATAACTAATGATTCATCTCATGCATGACCATTTATCTACTCTCTATTTGTCTTGGAAACTGAACCTCTCATGGGGGCCTTGAGAGGTTTTCCATGACCTTGTGCCTTCGTTCTCATCTTAGGCCCATGGATTCAGATATTTCTTCCTTCAGTCAGCTTCATTTGTTAACGTGTGAATTACTGAAATCTTTGTTGTCAAATAGGTTAAGAATGATATTGAACATGTTTTTTTTGGTGGTTGGTATCATTTCAAATGCTGAAATGAGTGCGTCAACCACAAGTTATGATCACCATATGCAACGGCAGAGCCAAGTTGGGCTAGGCAGGGGCAATATGCCCCCTACCCTACCCTCGACTTTTTGATTCATGTATAATATCATATCATTGTTTTGTATCCGTTACATTTACCTTGAGGCTTTGCCTCCCTCGACAGTTTATTTATTCAGTACCATCTTGGTTAGGACTTCTTGGTCTGCCAGACTCCATGAAAAAAGAAACATTAATAACATATAATCATATCGTAAATGCAACTATGCAAAGTTATATCTTCGCAGAAAGAAACCGATAATTGCTGATCAACATCATCGTCAGATTGTCTGTAATGGTTGAGATCTAAAATGAGAATGTCTCGATTTGTCATCTTCCATTGCAATTTCCTACCAAATCGCTTCATGTATGAAAGATCAAAAGAAATCGACCGAAACATCCCCCAAATTCGAGCCGGATCGAACTGGACATAAAATTTAAAAACATATTAACTAAAGAAACTACGGACCAGCTAAGAGCCCAAGATCGAAACTTTCGAATTACCACATTGCACACTACAGAATAAGATTCCGACCAGTGCAGAGAACAAGATCCGCCAATCTCTATTCTGAACCGAGAAGCCATAAGGATGAAACGAAGCCATCAGAAATTGTGAAAAAAAACAGAGAGAGATAAGCTCAGATCTGATGACCATGGCGACATGTCCTCAGGATGAGCAATGAAATCACAATGCAGGACGATAAGAAGAAGAGGAGGAAGGAAGAACTCACGCCGATGTCATCGCCGACGGAGGAGAGCTCCTTGCCGGCCTTCTGGTTGAGCCAGTAGGTTCCCACCTTGCTGAAGACCTGATCCATCGCCTTCCTTTCCCTTCTGCTCTTCCTCTCCTCGCCTTCTTACGCGCTCCTCTGAGATCGAGGGGAGGGTAGAGGGGCGGGGCGGTGCCGAAGGTTGCCGAAGGCTAATTCACCGTGCGCAGGATAGGGTATTTTCCTTCCTGTTTTTTTGAACGTTGCTACACGACGGTTGTCCTCTTTTTCACTTTTTTTCTAGAGATGTTTATACTTGTAACCTTGCAAGCTTTTGTTAATAATACTTGTACCCCTGCTTACTTTGTAAATTATACCATTGTCCTTACAAAGCATCTATATTTGTACCTATACCCATATCGATAACTTTCACTTTTCCACAAGTCATGTAATTAGAATTAATGGTAAGAACATCTGAAATGCAATTAATCTGCATTGACAGAAATGCAATTGATCCTCATTGATAAAGGTGGAGGTAAGCAACAGAACCAATGTTAGCCGATGATGGGATCGAGGACTCAGGAGAAAGGGACCATGGTAGAAACCATTATAAAGATTGGACAAAAGGGTCGGAGAGGCTGATAAGGGAGTCACTGTGGAGGAAATGAGAAGAGGGAGAGGTTAGTGAGGATATGATCGAAGGATATTGGGATTAATAAGGGGAAGGAAAGGATGGGATGAATTTGCAAAAATTCTCAAGACAGTTTGCCTTTACAAATTAACTTGGGTTGGTAGGAGAGCTATGTTGATCAACAACGTAGATTTTTGAAGTTCCATGCTAGAGATTTTGTTTTTTTTTATGATTTCACCCGATGATAGGTCTGAGGAGGTTCGAAGTCAAAGGGAAGTTAGCCCTACCGTTTAACCTAATCGGGACACATGATTTCTTTCATTTATCAAACACGATGCAGTATATCTTCGATCTACAACATATCATCTTCTACGATGGACTAGAGATAGATTCTGGTCCAACCTTTGAGGAGAGACCAAAAGATCAAGATGTTAAGCAATTTTAGGAGCGATCATGTTCCTCTAGTGAAGGTCCTCTAACATAGTCAGATGTCCGAGGAGGCTAGGTGGGAATCTGACGACCAGATATGTGAGTAGTACCCATAACTTTTTTGAGGTAGTTTTCTATAGAATTCCGAGTTCAATCTCTTAAGATTGGTTTGTCTTTGATTATGATTTATTTTCAATTAATATTTTTCATAAAAATTCAAGAGAACTTCCTTTAAGATTGTTATTCTATAACATTTATGATATTATCAAATGTCTAAAATCAACCATAAAACCATGACCCATTTAGTTCAAATTCAACCTCATTCAATTAAGTAATAGTGAGGTTTTAATAAGGTTAACTAAATTATTTAAAGACCAAAGTGGATTTAAATATAATTGAATTAAGTGAAATTGAGTTAGGTTTTCAATAAAGTACATTTCAAATGGAAGACATAAGTGATGACTCGGCTTGATTATATTGAAAACTAAATGAGGATTTAAACCTAATATATCGATCGGGGAGAAATACACTAAATTGTGCTAAGGTACGAGGACTATAGTTGATAAATGGCAACTCAAAAATACGATTTTCAATTACATTTGAGAAAAATGCTAATGATGTTGTGTATTTAGATGAAATCAAACTAGTCTCAAGGAAAACATTTCAGGCCATTAGAGGATAATTTGGTAGCCAACAACCAACTTAGAGCTTTTTCGCAAAAAAAACCATTCTTTCATTCATCTAAGATAAAAAATGCCAGAGTGCTACAAGTTTTAACAATTAGAAGTTACACAAAAAGTATCAGATGATCCCTCCATTCTCGCCCAGTCATGGCAGACTAATAAATGTAAGATTTTAAGAAGCACTGAGGATTTCTATTTGTCGAGATCAAAACTTGCGATGAAACCAAAAGACCCAAGGATCCAAATTTTAGGATCCATACGCACGAAGGTGTCACCAATACTGCTACTTCGAAATTCATAATGTAGAATCAGGATCAATAGTATTTTTCATTTTCATATGCGGCTCACCCATCGATTCAAATCCAATAGGCATTTCAATACCTAGGTAAAAAATCAACACTGAACATCGAGAAGGGATTTGTTAATTATTTGATACATGAAGCAAAGGAAGTGATTTAAATTCGAGACTAAATTAAACAAGGGGTTTATTTTCACCTCAAAAGCGTGTTTGCATCTTTCTTTCCAATAACCATCAAATTGAAGCAACTTTAGCACAATGTAAAATGTGTTCAAGATTTCCTTAAATTTTCTAATTTCAATACCCACCCCTTCTTTTATGATATACAATATTGTGCTTGTGTTTTATCATTAGCAGTTGCTAGTGAGTGTATTGGTATTTGTGTAAAATACTAGTGTTTTTGTGAGTATTTTAAGTGCATGCCCTTTGATGCTAATTGGTATTGCCTTGATCGATGGGATTTGGAATGTTAGATTTGATGGTTTAAACATTCTTTTGTGTGTTCCAAATCTTAATTTATCAGATGAAGTCATATCACAAGATATGACAAATTTTAAGCGTCTTAAGACTCGTAGTAATATAAAGAACATACATACTTACTAGATACAAGTGTTGTTTGCAGTTTTGAGTGTTCATTTGTTAGATCTAATGTATTTAACTTGATTTCATTCTCATGTTTTCATATATAAACGTTGGAACCAGGAAGCGCCACTTTGTGTGTCTAGTTTTATTCAAGAATCGGAGAGGTAATGATCTTATCTACAATAATTATTTTGATATTGAATCAATAGCTTGGAATTTTCAAGTAACATAACATTCTTTAATTATTTGGTATATGCAATGAGTGGACAATAATATATATGAACATGAGTATAAATGCATGTGGGACAGTTGCAAAAACTTGTATGATGCATATTACTTGTAGTGTTTCAAAAGATTTCTTAAGTTTTGTTATTTCTGAAATTTTACATCATTTTATATTCATAATGTTTGATGTATGCTATCTATATATATTGTTACAAAATATCATTTAGATCAGTAAATGTTATGATGTAGAAGTATAAATATTAACAATCCATATGTAAGCGATAAGATATAAATGGGTATTGAAGGTAGAATATTCATATATGTCAACATGCCTACAAGGGTTTATTAATAGGGAAAAATGGAGCTGCCCCACCCCATTTTTGGGCAATTTTTTTTATTTTTTTTAAAATATCGTCATGTATATTCATCCCTATATCCCTCCTATATGTCATTCGAATTTCGTCAGAAACAGAGACTGCTACGGCCTCCATCCAGACGTCATTTTTTTAACGGTCGCAGGATTTTTTAAATCGACCCTGTCTGGATGGATGCCGTAGGAGTTTCTGTTTCTGACGAAATTCGAATGACATATAGGAGGGATACATGGATGAATATACATGGAGATATTTTTCAAAAAAAATAAAAAAAATTTTGCCCAAAAATGGAGTGGGGGCAGCCCCATCAACCCCTTATTATTATGAGGTTCAACAAACATGTACAATGGTCCCCTATCCAAGTGCACTAGAGTCAAAGTATACCGTTATAGAATCCATTTATAACAGTATAACAACTAAAGTAAATTTTCCAGAGCCATTAATATACAAATATAGCCTTGAAATACCAATATAGTTGTTGTATCAATAAGCAAACTACATACCAATACCCTTACTCTTATCCTGTGCATGTTTATTATTGTTGTCTTCGTCGTTATATCAATATCGGTATTCCTTGTTAATAGAAGTTGTATATTGATGTCATGTGATATTTGCTTACCCCTTGAGTTCATGAATTCAAAGAGATAATATACTACTTTAATATATTAATAATTAGCCATGCAATTATTATACCTTTTAATGTATGAATGACACTCTCCTCGCCCTTAAGATCCCCTTCCGTGCCCTCCTCCCTGGCAAGGCCCTCGTCACTCTCCCTAATGTCCGTCACACCTTCGACTTCCATGATGGCAAACATAAGGTAGTATCTTGTTAAGCTCCCTTTGCTAAGGAGATGGCTACAACAAAATCCTTGTGATGGCAAGCTTAAAGTAATTGAAATAATAACATGTTTATAGTCTCGATAATCGGAATATTATTTCTACCATTATGTCTAATTTTAGGTTGAATATTCAGTTATGGATGTTCCATTATATGCTTCTGTGATAGGATTAGAAGGCACGTCTTATGGCATTAAAAGAATCTTTTCTATGGAAATTATAGTTAGATAGAATATCTTGAATGTATGAAGGCAACTACCTATGAATAGAAAAAGTATACATGTAATACAATTGTCACTTGACTCCGGTTGAAACTTCATTTACCTATACAACAATGTGATGATGGATTTCTCCATCTAACATTTGTTGAGTTAGGTATGTTCCTACACTACTAGTTCCTTCATATATATGCACATCCTTATTAGATATCTGCTCATTCTTTACTTTGTGATCAACATAAAGAGATGGTACGTGAGCCGACTCTTGGTGAGTATTTGGACATTTAAGTAAGGGTTTTTATCAATTGTACTCCTCCGAGATATTGTAATATCAGTTGTGCCCCGACTTCTTACTGTTCTATCACTTGTACCCATTCGGTTAGTTATTATTCATCTCTAATGTAAACGAACATTTAACTTTGGCGGCATAAGTGGAAATAAGTTAGAAAAAAGGGGATGAGAGCCCTTTCTTAACCTCCTCACCCTCCCCCTCCCCTCATCCTCCTCCCTATGACGACCTCCTCCTCCTCCCCATACTGACTTCCTCCTCCCTCCCATCCTCCTCCTCTCCAGGTCAACCTCATCCTTCCTCCCCTCATCCTCCTCCCCATTCCGACCTTCGCCTCCAGCCTCCCCCTCTTCTGCCCCCTCTCCTCCACCCCCAACATCCTCCCTCATTCCCCCCACCCCTTCTCCTCCGCCCAAAATCTCCCCCTCCCCCCCTCTGGCTCGTCCTCCCCTCTGCCCCCAGCCTCCCCCTGGCCCGTCCTCTCCTCCGCCCTCAATCTCCTCCACCTCTCCCTCTCATCCACCCCAACTCCCCCTCGCCCTCTCCTCCACCCCACCAAGAGATCGGGGGGCGACCCCGGGCCTCTGGGGGTGGACTCCATTCTCTATCGAGAGAAGGTTAGAAATTCTTGGAAAACTAGGAGAGCCCTCCGGAAAAAGGCAAAAAGTTGGCTATTCGAGTCTGGATTTTTTATCATTTACTAACTAGATATAAATCAGCTTCGTCGAGCTGCTTAATATATAGTAGCGGGATGTTCTTTCTAGGTTTGCTTATTACGCTTACCTGACGCTCCTCATTCTCCCAACAACAACCAACCCCCATTTCTTTCCACTGGTCATATTAAGATAGTAGAAATCAATCACTCTACCATTTCACCATACACTGCCCCTCACCTTGACTGCAGAATCAGAGACTGGGATTCAACAGCTTGCTTTCAACTTCGACAGCTTGCCGGGTATGGGAATGCTTGATCTTATACTGTGGGAGGTGAGTTTTGACTGACTTACTGCACTGCTTGGCCAAACAAAAGATAAGACCCAGGGCCCTAGAGAGCTAGTCGGCCACAGACTTAGGGCACTGGCTTCAGCTTCTTCTGACTGTGTTCCCTTTTGCGTATACTCTCTGATGCAGACTATGTTGGTTGCCCAAAGAACTGAAAGAGCCACAGACAAGCCCGACGCCCCTTCACAGCTGATTTGACCTTTGTGGCGGGGAATCACCAGTTGAGGGATGTTGAACTGAGGACTGTGTGCCCATGGTTTGCAGATAGTCTACTCGTCTGATGCTTAGCTCTTACCTACCCCCCCCCCGACCTGCCTGACCTCATCTTCTCCTCCACACCCACCCCCTCTCCTCTGCCCCAGCCTCCTCTACCTCCCCTTCTTCTTTGCCCCAACTGATAAGCAGAGATTAGGCCGAAGTCATGTCATTCCACACAAGGAGGGAAGGTCAGTTGTTGAGGCGACCTCAAACAAAATCCCTGATTAATCAACAATTAACCCTCAACATAAATAAATCAATGAATATAAAAAATGTGGAGTTAAAATTTATTATAACTCTACATACAAATGTGTATAGGTGTAAGCATGTGTAGTGGTCGAATACTGGGAGCAAACGGGAGGAGGCAAAATGAATGCACGAAATTTTCATCTTTTATCTCTTGTCCATGTTATTGTTTTTTGTGGGTTTTTCATTTTATAATTTTTATTTTTGGTTTTATTTTTTTATTTGATTTTTAATTATCTAATTTTGTATTTTCTTTTTATATTTTATCTTTTTTATATATTTTTGTATATAATCACTATAGCTTATATAAGGCTTTATTTGCACACTATATAGAAATATATTTTTAGATACCATTAAAAATAGACAAAATTTAGAAAATAAATTGTTTTGGGTATTTAATATTTTTTATGTTTTTGTATTTTTTAGAAATTTTTGCTAATTTTTATGTATTTTTCAAGATAAAAATATCCCAAATATGGGATTAATAAATAAACCAACATTGATTTGGGTTTCAAAATAATAAATAAGTCCCAAAATTACCTAAGTTAATTTTAATACATAAATAATAATATATAGATCATTATAAAACTGAAAAACATATTTTTGGTATTTTTATGGAATTTTTATCTTTTTTTGGATTTTGAAGCTTTTTGATTTTTTTTTTAAATTTTCTTTTTCTTATTTTTAGGGGTTTTTATTCTCTGGACTCAATAAATGTAAACCATATTTTTTTTTGGAATTTTTAAAAAGTTTTTTTTAGTATTTTATGATGTAGATAGAGATTATTTAGGCTCCTTTTAAATTTTAATAAATGGATAAAATGCAAAAAATGCTAATGAAAAATATAGGCATGAAACTACATAGCATGAAGCATTTATCCCTATTTTTTTGTATTTTTAGGAGCTTAATAGTTTTTTTAATAATTAAATGAAAGCCATAAAAATATAAGTCCCCTACAGGGACATTTATGCAATTAAAATAAACTTCGAGGGCATAGGTACAATTTACCCAACATAATAGAACATTTATTTAATTTTTTAAAGACTAATTTATAATATTAAAAAATGCCAGGATTTATTTTGCAAAATTTCCACCATCACGTGAGGACTGCATGTGACGCTGGTAGGGACCAAAGTGCAAATACATAAAACTCAGGGGCTTAAATGCAAAATGCCCTAATTATTTACAACGTAAACTTTTATTTACAGAACTAATTATTAAATACAAAAAAGGCAGGGCTTAATATGCAATTTACCCCTTAACAGGCACGGGCGGACGGTCTAGATTACTTGACTTATACACATGTCAGCCTCTCCGCGCACGATGAAGGTTCGCGGATCAACGGCCGAGATTAGATCGTTGATTGCAATCAGACGGTGAAGACGTGGCATGATCCGAAGGTTGCTGCTACACCTTGAGGCTTCATCTTCATCCAATGACAACGAAGGCGTCTGGAAGAACTGAATAAGAACTCACCTCAGACGAGTTTTGATTCGAACGTGCAAGCTCCTCCGGCCTCCTCCGTTGTTACTGAGCGGCTCTCTTCGTTCATGGAAGTCTCTGAGTCTGTTGAGCCCCTCAACATGGCCGGAGACGCAACCAAGTTCTCGGACAGATCCTTGGACCTGGGGCTCCTGTTCTTTGCTTCAATAGGGCTCAGTAGCCCTCTTCAGGACCTACAAGAATGTTAGAAATATTCACGGGAGGAAGGGGAGAGTCCTGGAATTTATTTGGTGGTGAATCAAAGTGAAGTGAGGTGGAATGTACCCGCTCCGGCGAGCGACGGAGGTAGAGCTGGGATTCGCTGATCGGGACTCGATCAGGTTGGACACATGGTGAATAGAGATGGAGAAGTGAGTGGGGAAGAGGGTGAAGGCGGTCAAGGGGTCGGTCAACAGTGGGTAAACGGCGGAATCGTTCGTCGGAGCGGAGCTCCGATGAACTACGAATTTGGTGATTTACGCTAACTAACTATACTAATGGCTAACCTAATGATGCAATTAAAATGCACAAATAAAAAGCTACCTAAAAGGCAACTAATACAACTCTTATACCTGCCGACAAAGACAGGTAGCAGGGCTACACCACAGCGCCATCGTGGGTGCACTCCTTCATCCGTGAGCCGCCTCCAAGCTTCGGGGGACCTCCCTGTCATGAGTGTGCACGCCAGGCCGGAGTAGAGGAGTTTTAGGATGTAGGAAATGACCCAAAAAATCACGGGGGATGAAGGAGGTTTATTTATAAAGATGTATGGCACCCTTATTTGACTGGCCAAAATCAATGAAATCGAGCTATGTACAACGGATCTAATGATATGGCGTGAATAATGATGGATATGGGAGTAACTCCCGTGAAGAGATCAAAGTCGATGGATGGCTAGATCATGCGCGATAAATGGCAGAAATTGGGGGGAGTAGACCGTTCTGATAGAAGTCAAAAGCGCAGGGGAAGTTGACCAGAGGTCAACAGTCCCCGTCTTCTGATTGGTCCAACTAGACTCGCTACGCGACAAAACTGCAATTTTATTAAAGTATAATTAAATTAAATTAGTAAATGATTTTATTAATTTTTGAGTGTAAAATAAAAAAATGTTTATTATTTTATGTAGTATTTTATTATGATTTTTATTTATTTTTTGGCTTTATTTATTACATGTTTATTTTTAAAGGCTTATTTATATGTATAATTACCTATATTTTGTACATTTTTATTTTTAATTTGTATATTTTATTTTATTATTTTATTTTTATTTTATATATTTATAACTTATTTTTGTGAGTATAAATATATTTTTATTTTATTTTTATGATGTTATTTGTACACTTAAATGAATAGATATGTATATTCCATAGGTATATTTATAGGTATTTTACCTATATTTTATATTCATCTTTTTGATGTATTTTGTTGAGTTTTGTTTTGGTTTTGTATATATAATATTTACGATATTATAAAAATATGAAATAATAAAGAATTGAAGAATATATTCCCTTTTTATTTATATACATGTATAACATAGGTATTTTGTCTATGCTTTTTCATAGACTTATTTTTTCATTTTCTTTTTAGTTTTATTTTATTTTTAATATGCGTATGTGTTATAAATAATTATAAAAATATGAATTTGTAAAAATAACAAGGGATGAATAAAATGAATATTTTAATTGGTAGAATGTAAAATGAGGGCCCAAAACCTAATTTTCACCCAGTAACCCCCAAAAATATAAAATCACCACCATTAAATAGCTTGTGAAAAATTATATACAATTAGAGGTGTTTTGCTATGGTTTGGGTTTTTATTTGAAAGATATGGGTCTGTGAAGTTTGGTTTATGGCTTTTTATTCTGTGTATAAAATGAACACTGTATATTATTTTTGTACAAACTCAATTTTGTATTTTTATTTGAATTATTATATACAACATCTACATACAAAGTTTCTTTATTTGATGAATAAATAATAAAGAATAAAATAGGTGTAAAAAATAAATAAAAATGAATAAATAAATAGCATTTTTATTGTATTTTGGCCCTTATCTCCCCCTACTTTATTACTTGTCGACCAAGTCAATTCTCGCCTTGATCTCGGAGTTTAGGATCATAAAATATCTTCAATATTTTATTCCTTTTTCTTTTCTTCTCTTTATTCTATAATTTTGACATTAAAAATCTTATTTTATATACAAATAATACAATAATTAGTGAATGCTATTATGCACAAAATGAGGCTATTTACATGC
Source organism: Ottelia alismoides (assembly GCA_037367405.1). Taxonomy (NCBI): domain Eukaryota; kingdom Viridiplantae; phylum Streptophyta; class Magnoliopsida; order Alismatales; family Hydrocharitaceae; genus Ottelia; species Ottelia alismoides. The sequence continues at coordinate 96,936 of JAZKJV010000857.1, read as the reverse complement.
ATTTGCTAGGATTTTAAAGGCCAAAATGATAGAATAAAGAATGATGAATGGATTTCATCACCAGCCTCCCCCTCTCCTCCACCCCATCCTCTCCTCCCCCCACCTCCCCCTCTCCTCTACCCCCAACCTCCCTCCTCCTCCGCTCCCAACCTCCCCCTTCCTCTGCCCCACCATCCTACCTCCCCCCTCCTCTGCCTCCCCCACTCCTCTGCCTCCCCCACTCCTCCTCCCCCTCAGGCAACAAAAGAATCACTCCTCCATCGATGCTCGTATCATCTTCCTCACTATCACGGTCGCGATCCCCTTCCCCCAGTGCTCCCTTTCTAGCACATCCCTGAGCTCCACCTTCATCGTCGGAGGCCCACACATAGAAGGCGTCGAGGTCAGAGGGTCGAAGGGGTGAAGGAAGAGGTGGAGGATTTTCTTCGAGATATGCCCCTCTTAGTTACACCATGATTTTATTAAATCATGGTTAAATTCAACTTATTTATGGCCAAAGTAACGAAGAGGCACATGTGATAGAACGATAAGAAGTCGGGGGCATAACTGATATTCCCAAAAAGGAGGGGCATAACTAATATTGAAATATCTTGAAGGGGCACAAATGATAAAAACTCTTTATATAATATATTGGGTAACAAAGTTAGCTTAGTTTAATTCATTTATTTATACATAGTCATCAGAATAATAGCGTATGTTTGGCGACTCTTTGATGTAATAATATCAAGAACACTGTAATTTTACTTACTCCTAGGTACGAGTCATATACAAATTCTTGATTGAATGAGATTATTTTAAATATGTCATGGATTGACAACGAAATAGGTGTTCATATGTAGTTCTCGCACAATGACTTAGTGAATCTTGGTTAATTTGTGGGTAGTGCCTCTGATCGAGCCACTATATAACTAACTCGCAATCAAGAAGGGTGTTACGCATCTACAACTTTACCATTGTTTGAGCACTAATACTGGAAGTCTTGGGCCGTGTTCAATTTAGGGAGAGGAGGTATGTATCCCTTGTTATCCCTCTGAAAATGGTCAATGTTTAGAACCCGGAGTCAACATGAGAGATAGGGTTTGACCCCCTATCCCTCCATCATCAACCTCTCCCCGCCATAAAGATACAAATAACGACCACTTATCTAACACTTTTATCTAACACAACTAACTTTTATCACGTATCCATTCTTATCCAACCGATGAAGAATAACAAATAACTACCACTGATCCCTCATTATCCCACATAATCTAATTCCTGTAAACGACCATAAATGAGTGATGCAATAACTTAATCCCTCCTTATCCCGTATCATGTATCCCTCTATTGAACAACCCATTGATGTATGTATAGTTGTTTGTGAAGTTTTCGAGACAAACTTTGATGAGTGTTTAATAATTGTCATGCAAGTATTGGTCATGATCTGATGCATCGTCATACATATGCTGGTTTCCGCCATCCCTATCATCATATTTGCTACAAAATATGAGCCTACAAATATCCTATTACACGTGACCTTATAAATATTATACTCCACTTTGCATATGTCATAGTATGTTGAATTGTGACTTCACCGATCCTAAAAACGTTGCAAACTATACATTTAACCCTTCAAATGATATATGTGGCATAGTAGATTATCCTAATATAAGAGACTAAATTATCAATGTATATGTTCCTTTAAATGATGTTCTTGCATAGACGAGCCTACTCTACTCTTTCGATCTCTTTTCTTATCTTAGTCTTTTGAAATTCAAGGTACCCAAGTTTTAGTTACATTGAAAGCAAAGGCAGTTTACTTAAGATGCATTTGATCAAAACAAGCTTTGATTCATCCTCCGATCATCAAAGATCATCATTCCTAGACACCGCAGTGCCAATAATAATTGTAGAACATGGCTATGGAAGTTAGTGGGAACCACTAAAGTGAAAATCAAAATTTAAATAGATATCTGGTACTAGCTATCAAATATGGTTTCTCTAGTCTCTTCAGCTCTCAACCCAATTGAGATGCACGGGAATGAGGACGGACTTGAGACTAGGGAATCAGAGTCCATGCTGAAGTGAATGTAGCTACCCTCTAAGTAGGGGTTTTGGTAATGACTAACTAGTGTAAGATCCAAGTGACTATATTAGACATGCATATAAATGACATAAAACTGTGTATCATTTACAATGGACTTTCCCCTAGAGATTGAATAACACTTTATAAGAGGAGTATTATACAGGAAGATCTCCAAACTTTCCCTTCAATGTCAATGTGGCCAAACTTACAAATCTAACGATTTGAATTCCAAACTATTTTTAAAGGTAAGAATTTGGCCCCCTTACAACTCAATTCACGGAACATCATTTTGAACAAGTGGAGGACCACATTGTTACCTTTGATATAGTTCGAGTAATTGAAAATGTCTATCTCAATTTATATTTTATGGATTGATTTTATGCAGTGATTTCCATATAACTATATGGTGCATCTTTGGGTTACAGCGTCCCACATGGTGCATTTCTGCCTTTCTGGTAAGCCTAGCACTGCAAACCATTAAGTCCCCATCGGCGTCGTAGGGGTTCATCTTCAAGTCACCAACTCTAGGAAAAATTCTCTCTAATCAAGCTCCTATCTCGTCGAAAGAAGTTCACACGCCTATAGATTTGCTAGAATTTTCATGTGATAAAGTGATTTTTGTTACTCTAGTCGAATATCCGTGATGAAATGCAATACGACTAAGCATAGGTTTGGTTGTTGTAGTTGATGGAACTCTTAACCGATTTGAACTCTTATTGGTCTTTAGCAAGATAACTTATTTTTGGAATGTTATGGCATGTAATAACGATGGGTGTATACATACTGTAACGTCTCACGCTTAGGTCCTCAGTTTGTTATCGAGGGAAACTGACCCTGACAACCTTTTGGGCTCGGGCCTAATTAGACTCGTTGACAACCATCCAAAATGCTTAAGCTCAAGTTGTCAAGTAGTAATCCCACGACTTATAACCCACTCTCACACTTTGTGAGTTTTAAATGTGGGACTATATTTAAGGGTATGTGTGTTACAATCTCTCTAACTTATATTCGTAACGTCCTCATTGCAATATGGCCCATCACTTATTCTCAGTGATAGTGGCGACTGCACGCTCCCGGCTTAGGTCCCTTCGGGTAGCCCTTTCCGCTTCAGAGGGAACTAAGCTCTGATACCATTTGTAACGTCCCAAGCTTAGATCTTCGGTCCGTTATCGAGAAAAACTAATCCTGACAACTTGTTGGGTTTGGACTCAAATGGATCTTTTGACAACTGCCCAAAAACTTAAGTCCAAGTTGTCAAGTAGTAATCGCCACCGCTTACAACCCACTCTCACACTTTGTGAGTTTTAGAAGTGGGACAATGTTTGGGATATGAGTGTTACACATACCCTCTTTGTTTCACATACCCTCTTTGTTTGACTTCTATGATGAAAGAAATGACCCTTTTTTTTCTTTAAAAATAATTAGATTATTAAATAGTTGCATTTGTAAATCTGGGAAGCTAATTGATATCGGATAGAAAGTTTGGGCCTCCCTGTAATTCCCCCGCCTCGTTCGCTCCGCCCCTTGTCATCCCCTCACTGTGTAGGACCTCCTCGGACACCCCGAGGGAGGAGAGGAGAGCAAAGCAAAAGCGAGATGTCGTCCCTCTCCATGGCTGCCCCCATCAGCAGCAGCCTCCCCAGGACCGCCTTCTCCTTCCGCAGGAACCTATGCCGCTCCAGGGTTTCCATGAGCGCCGTCTCCGTCGGCTCTCGTCCTTCCACCGACTCCCTCTTCTCCGACTACAAGCCAAACTTCGCCTTCCTCTTTCCTGGTCAGGTACCACATATAGCAAATACCCTCTCTCGCTATCTGATCCTCGAGGATCTTATTAGAGAGTGTGTTGCATTTGCTCATAAACATGTGATCCGCATATGTTTTCTTGCAGGTGCACGGAGATGGTTTTGTGGGTCCTTTTTTTCATTTGTATTTTTATTGTTTATTTTTATTGAATATGATGGCTATTAATCTATATCACCCATCTTTTAAAAAAAAACTAAGAAACAAGAAAATTACGCTATGTCTCTGCTTTCTTCTTGCTCCAATCCCCCTTCTCTGTGGTTAATGCAATCCAATGATCAGTGAAGGGTCCTCCATAAGATCATGTATCCAAATTCCAAAACTTTAAGTGGGGAAGAGGGAACCATATGGAGGAGGCTTTCCTTCTAGCCTTCTCTTCTTCTCTTGGAATGATGAGTGACAACAAGATAGAAGGACGACGGTGATTTGTCAGAGGCGATGGTAGTTGGGTGGGAGGAAAAGAGGAAGGGCAGAAGATGAGAGGCGAGTTTTTGGGGACGAAGAGGTTAATTGACTGTCATCTCATCAGTTGTCTCACATGCCAAACACATATTGAAATGCTGGCTTGAGCACTCGCACAATGTTACCTGGTTTGAGAAGGTTGGCTGATTTGATTTTGAGAATGTTGATATGGGACATAGACTTATTGCTACCTGCCAAAGACGTGCGAGTCCACCATCTGTCCTTGTATCGAATACACAGCTTGATATGCAAGTTCAAGCAGAGTCCTAAATTATCAAAATTTGGTGAAATTTCACCAAAATTCCGTTTTTTCCATCTCCTTGATATTGGAACCATTACAGTTTTTCTTTACTAGGATTTCTCTGATACATTGGCATAATGGGCGAAATCGTGGTGAAATTTCGCTGATCTCACTGATATTTTTCATTTATATGTCACATTTTCTTTTTTTGGAAAAAGAATTATTTCTGATGCCTAGGATACACAATTTGTATATAACATCAAACAAATCATGTGATAATTATAAATTTTGTGACAAAATCCGTGTTCCAGACAAGAGGCTAATGAGGAAGGTCATGAAAATGAACCCACCAATAAATAAATCGAGAAAACTAATAAACTAGGTTTCAAAGTATCGCATTAATTATATTTTTAGGCGAGCATGTACCAATCGTCGCATCAATCATCCCTCCTTTGACTCACACACACATGAGTGGTCATATATAGGCATTCCTATGCATATTATATTATTAAGATATCTATATTTTGGCATGGCATATATGATGTAGAAGTCATGTCTCCTAATTATATCTCTTTCTTAGCTGGAAAATATGCACTTATATTTTCTTTATTGAATAAAGAACAACGATATTTTTGATTTATGTGAAAATATCAATTTTTAAAATTTAATTCTTTGCAAGTAATTGATATAAGAAAGCCATTTCCAAGGGTTTCGAAGATATAAGAGAAATATTAACAAAATTCCATGAACTTCCCCTTTCCGGGCTTTGGCAAAATGATATTGAATTCCAACATTTAAGATTGATCGTGTTTGATTAATACCATTCTCGGTGGTCTTCCTCTTCCCTTTATCTTTTAGGATTAGGTCAATGCAATGTTCAACATGCGGGGTCCAAAAGATCCCATATTTATTATAATTATCTCACTAGCCTTCTTAAAGTTGATGCCATTGTTGGTCATCACTTGCACAATTTTCTAAAGCCCGACTTCTTTATGACTTCTTTCAAGGTTGTGGAGAAAATAGAAAGAATAGAATAGCTTGCTTTATTTCTAAGGTCTAGGGGTCCTTATATAGGATGAAACCCTAGAGAGCTCAATAGGAGAAAATACATAAGTGCCCGTAACGTGATTACAAGAATAATAATTAAGATCTGTATGATACATTACTAACACCCCCCTCAAGTTAGAGCGTATTTATCAGTCATGCCCAACTTGGAACAATCCAGGAAAGTCGCTTCTTGGGTAAGGCCTTTGTGAATATATCTGCAAGCTGAAGATCCGTGTTGATGTGAGGAGTAGTTATCCTTCCAATCCTGAAAACATCACGAACAAAATGGCAGTCAACTTCTATATACCTGGTTCGCTCATGGAACGCATGATTTGTGGCAATGTATGTAGCAGATTTGTTGTCGCAATATAGGGGAATAGGAGTAGTGACAACAATACTGAGTTCTTGCAGAAAAGTTAATAACCATGTGATCTCACAAGTAGCTTGAGCCATCACCCTGTATTCTGCTTCTGCACTGGATCTAGATGCAACAGTTTGCTTTTTGCTTCTCCAAGTAACAAGGTTTCCTCCAACCATCATAGCATATCCTGTGGTGGAGTGCCGATTCACCGGCGAACTTGCATAATCAACATCAACATATGCAATAACGTCTGCATAAGAAATATCTGGTCTGGTGATTATAAGGTAAAGAAGTTTGCCAACCAGGCTTCTGTATCGAGTAACAGCTTCGAAGACAAGATCAGAGAATGTGAAGTGTTTCTTTGGATCTGCAGGAATATCAGAAGGCTTGCTTCCAAGTAATCCGGCTTCAGTAAGGATGTCCAGGCAGTATTTCCTCTGTGAAAAATGAAGGCCTTATGTAGTGCGTAGTACTTCTATGCCCAAGAAATAACGTAGTAGATCAAGATCCGTGGTAACAAACCCCTTCTGGATAAAGGCCTTGGTATCCCTCTACTATCATCACCTGTGATAGCCATATCATCTACATAGATTGCAAATATATCAGTACTTACAAAATAATCAGAGGTTGTTCTTTGGAAGCCAAGGGTGTTGATCTCAGCAGTAATTATATTGAACCATGCCCTTGGGCTCTGCTTTAGGCCATATATGGCCTTGCGAAGTCGACATACACACTTCCCCTCGACTTCATAACTCGAAAGCTGCATCATGTATGCTTCCTCATCAAGATCGCTGTACAGGAACACATTCTTCACGTCTAATCGAAAAATAGGCCGGGCTAATTAGCGGCTATTGAAATTATAGTTCTTATTGACCCCATTCATGCAATCGGTGAGGATGTCTCAAAGTAGTCCACTCCATATGTCTGTGTAAAGCCCTTGGCCACAAGATGAGCTTTCAATCTGTCAACTGACCTATCTGGTGACTTCTTGGTCGTGAAGACCCACCTGCACGCCACTGGTCTAGTCCCCTTGGGACACTGCACTAGATCCCATGTTCCCCTAGAAATAAGAGCATCCATCTCTTCATCCATGGCCTGTCGCCGTCCTTAATCATGTAAAGTACTATGGTGGTCTCTCGGAACGGAAATAGTCATGAGAGCATCTGCATATTGTTAGTCAGTGAAAGATAAACCGATAGTGGAAGTAAAATGAGACATGGGATGAGAAGCACATTGCCTCTTAGTTCTGCATAGAGCAATTGGGAGCTCTTGAGGATCATCCGGGACAACAGTGGATGAGAAACTTGTAGAAGACATATCATCCTGCAATAAAGACACGGGTAAAGGAACATCTGGTGGAGAAGGTATTTGTCTGCGCTTATAGACGATGGGTGGAGGTGGTGGATCCAGAGGAATAACTGTAACAAATTGATTGAAGAAACTGGTCTGCTCAAAAAAGGTTACATCTACAGAAATATAATAGCGATGTCCAGTGGGATCATAAAAGATAGACCCAAGACGATCTACAGAAATATAAAAGAAATCTTTCGCAATTTTATTAATCTCTGAACGTTCTTTTAAAAGATAGACCCAAGACGATCTACTGTAATCATCACCAAAAACTACAAAATGCTTATGCCCACTCACAGTACGGATCGGACATGGTCCCCAAATATCACAATAGACTAAAGAGAAAGGAACTTGACGACGAGGCTCAGTACGAGCAGAGAACGACGCTCGATGATGTTTCCCGAAGTGGTATGCCTTGCACTCAAAGGGCTAGAGCATAGAGAGTTTGGGGACATTAAAGATAGAGCTTTTGTCGACGGGTGGTCAAGGCGAAGATGTCAGAGAAGAGGATCAACAGAGATTGACGAAGCGCCAACAAAATCAGAGCCAGAAGGGATGTCAAAATAATAGAGGCCATTCTTCTCATGCCCCTACCAAAGATCTGTCTCGTCCGGATGTCCTAAAAGTAGCAGCAAAACTCATCAAATATAACTCGACAGTGAAATTCAATGCACAACTTATGAACAGATAATAGACTAAGAGGAAAGTCAGGAGCGCAGTGCACTCCAATAAGCCGGAGGTTGGGGGAAGACTCCATAGTGCCCACAGTAGTAATAGGTGAACGGGCACCATTGGCAACACGAACAATCTTCACAACGGAAGATGGCCGTGAGGAGGTGAGAAGACTACTACTATCTTCCGTCAGATGAGTAGAGGCACCTGAGCCAATGATCCATGCAGGAGCATATGAGAGGAAGAACTGACAATTGTACCTGATGTAGTGACCCGACTAGCAGTAGAAGCAGAGGCAGTAGTGTCATTAGCAAAGTTTAGCAATTGTCGAAGTCGAGCATACTCAGACGCAGTAAAGGAAGTCTGACTGTCACCGAAAGGCTGAATTTGAGAGGCATCAACATTATCATAGGTGCCATCATAGGAGGCTGTCTCATAGGCACTGTTGGCATTGTGAGGCATGCCAAACTTTGCCCAACAGCAGTCAGACAGATGATTCAGCCGTCCACAATATGTACACACAGGATAGCGAGCTGTAGTAGGATCACGCCCACGTCCGCGTCCTGTGTCACGACCTCATCCAAACTTACGGCCACAATCGCGGCCAAATCACGTCTACGTCCCCCTTGGTAATTGGATCGTCCCCTAGCAACATGTGCTATAGTCTCAACAGATAGAGGGGGTGATGGAGACTTAGTTCCTGTAAAAAAATGTACTAAGCCTTCTCCCACTATAAGTAGGGTCGGCTACATGGATTCTTGCTCAAATCCATGTTGAAAGATTCGACTATTTTTTACGCTGGCCGTCGACTACCTAACGCAACCCATGCAAGAGTGGGATTTGAACCCTGGTTTTTTGTGTGGTAGACAAACTGTACAACCACTAGACCATTAAGTGGGTGCAGACTTAGTTCTTGTAGACGACCAAAAATGGTCTCAAGACTGGGTAGAGCAGTAACAATCAGAAATTGATCCTTCACAGGCTTGTACTGCGGATGTAATCTGGATAAGAAGCGATATACTTGCCATTCTGTGTGTTCTCCAATCTGTTTGTCGCAACAAGCAGGTTGGAAGATAAGAAGCTCCTCAAACAGGCCTGTGAGGAGTCGATAGTACTCGATCAATGATACATCTCTTTGATTTGCAGACCAAATTCGTGCATAGATTTCAGAGAGCCTGGACTTGGTTGTCTTTTGGGAGTAAGTATTTTCAAGACTTTCCCACATTGCCTTTGTCGTCTCCTTGTAGAGAAGATTCGATGCTATATTTGGATCAACGTTGTTGGTCATCCATGTGATCACTTGACAGTTGTCCACATACCAGGTATCATAGTCCTTGTCCGTCTCCTTTGGCGGATCTTTAATGGGGACATAGTTATTTCGCTGACCACCGATAAATACCTTGAATGATCGAGACTATAGTACATAGTTTTCAGAGCCCTTTAGTTTGATAGACGTGCCCTGGACCATCACAGAAGAAGTCAGGTACAGAGGCTTGGTCTCAGCAGAAGCCATGGTGACCGCACAGATCAAGAAATAAGTGACCTAGATAATTCAGGTAGTCGTGATCAATCAAGCATCATGAAGTTTCAAGAGTGCATCGATGAAGAGGCCAGACAGTAGTGCCCTATGGCCTGGAGCAGATGACGGAGTCACTGGAAGAGGCACTAAAGGGTGGCGTTGCCGGAGTCCTGGAAGCGCCTGCGGAGACGGGCTTGGAGCGCCGAGGGAGTTCCAAGCGGAGGAGGAACCTGGAGAAGGGCTTGGAGACGTGGGAGCAGGGCCGCCAGGAGCACCGAGGCGATGCTGGGAGGAGACGCCTGGAGCACCTGGGGATGCTAGCGGAGACCTAGAGCGCCGCCAGAAGGAGTGGAGGCCTGGAGTGTCGTTGGTGGATGCGCCTACTAGATTGAAGGGCACATGCAACAAAGGCACCTAGAGTGGATGGGGGCGTTGGCGAGGGGCTTAGGGCGTCGCCTGGAGTGCCGTCAGAGGGGAGAGGAAGGGGCGGAACCCCAGAGCGCCGCTGGGTGAGGCGCTTGTGGAAGAAGGCTGGCGGTGGTGGATGAGGATTAGGTCAGAGCACCGGTCTAGGACCACCGCTCTGTCTCTGATACCATGTGGAGAAAATAGAAAGAATAGAATAGCTTGCTTTATTTCCGAGGTCTAGGGGTCCTTATATAGGATGAAACCCTAGAGAGCTCAATATGAGAAAATACATAAGTGCCCCTAACAGTATTGTTGGGATAAAATTCATTCATATGATAAAAGAGATTCCATGGCTCTCTTATATAGGAGAAGAGCCATGGGTTAATTACATAAGTGATACCGAAAGAAAACATAACATGTAAATATAATACGGATATAAATAAACATCTCAACACTCCTCCTCAAGCTGGAGCATAAATATCAATCATGCTCAGCTTGGAACAACATCTCTGAAAAGGACCTCTGGCCAGAGCCTTCGTGAAGATATCTGCAGTCTGATCTCCTGTGGAAACATGAGAGGTGGATATGAGTCCTTTCTGGATCATGTCTCTAGTGTAGTGACAATCCACCTCGATATGCTTTGTCCGCTCATGAAAAGCAGGGTTATTGACAATAAATAAATCTGCTTGATTATCACATAAAAGCTTCATAGGAAGAGAGACCTCAACAATAAGGTCGGTTAATACTGATCTGACCTGCATCATTTCTGTACATCCTTGTGCCATCGCCCTGTATTCAGACTCAGTACTAGATCTGGCCACCACTGTCTGCTTCTTGCTTTTCCATGAAACAAGTGGGCTGCCTACAAAGATAGCAAAACCAGAAGTCGACTTTCTGTCCTTGGGACAACCAACATAATCTGCATCTGCACATCCTGTCACCTCAAATGATGCATCTCTACTGAACATAAGGCTAGAGCCAGGTGAAATCTTTAAATACCTCAAGATCATGTGTACAACATCCATATGTACCTTCCTGGGTTGCTCCATGAACTGATTGACTTTGCTAACTGCAAAAGCAATATCCGGCCTGGTAATGGTGGCATATAGGAGATTCCCAACAAGCTCTCTATATCTCCTCCTGTCAATTTCTTCGGTGTCCTCATCATACAATCTCATGCTTGCATCCATAGGAGTAGAAGCAGGTTTGCACCCTGTCATGCCTGTCTCAGATAGAAGGTTCATAACAAATTTCCTTTGATTCATCATGAGTCCACGTTGATTCGTGGCGAACTCTAATCCAAGAAAGTAGCGAAGATTGCCAAGGTCCTTAGTCACAAACTGTTGACCAAGAAACTCCTTGACAGTAAGAATACCCTGCTCATCATCTCCTGTAATGACAATATCAGCCACGGTATCTCTAGGTGTCCTCTGTACAAACAGCGAGTGGTCCGCAGTAGACCGCACAAACCCCTTTTTCTCTATCAATTCCGATAGCCTTGTTGCATATATACTTCCTCCTGGAGATCCCCATAGAGAAAGGCATTCTTGACATCAAGTTGATATAGAGGCCAGTCAACAACAACAGATAACAGAATGCGTAGTGTTGAATGTCTTGCTACTGGAGAGAAGGTGTCCTGATAATCCACCCCATAGGTTTGGGTGAACCCTCGAGCCACAAGCCTTGCTTTGAATCGGTCGACACTACCATCGGCCCTTTGCTTGACCGTGGATATCCATTTGCAGCTCACAATAGATGCTCTTGGTGGAGGTGCGACAATGCTTAATGTGCCACGTGATCGCAGAGCCGCCATCTTTTCTTCCATAGCAAGACACCACCTACTGTCCTGGAGGCCTCCTGATACGTCCTCAGGATAGTAACAGCCGATAGTCCTACTATAAACTTCTTGTAGTCCTCTGACAGATGATCCAAGGAAACATGGGCAGCCATTGGGTACGTAGCACATTGGCGACGAGGTTTCCTTAGAGCAATTGGTATCTCCAAGTCATCAGCCTCACCGTCCTCTGGAATTGACTCTTCCTGTTTATCATTAGAATCTCCAGTGCCATCAGTAGAAATAATATGTTCCTGACATACCTGAGGCATGATGGATGATGTGGTAGGCGCATGAGCAGAGGGATGAGTAGAAGACCTGCGAGTATAAACATGTGGTAAGAATGTAGATTCTTTGGGAGGAGGTGGAGGTGGAGGTGGTGGTGTAGGTGGTGAAGGTCGCGGAACATCACAAGGAGCAGATGGAGGAGGAGGAACCACAACATCCTCTGGGATCCAGTATTAGACAACCTGTCACCTGTAGGAGAGAAATACATAATAGATTCGAAAAATGTAACATCAACACTCACATAGTATTTTCTCCCAACATGATCAAAACATCATACCCTTTTTGGGTACGAGAATAACCAACAAAGACACATTTGACAGCTCTAGGTGAGAGCCTGTCATGGTCATGAGTAAAGTCATGGACAAAAGCTACCGATCCAAAAACACGAGGTGTTAGGTGAAGAGTTCCTTATCGGAAAACGCATTCGAGCAGGGACTCTTCTCTCCAAGAATAGTGGATGGCATGCGATTTACCAAGTAACAGACGGTTAGGACCGCATCCCCCCAGAAAGAATGAGGTGTACTGCTGTGAATCAACAAGGTCCTCGTGATGTCTAATAGGTGACGATGTTTGCGTTCTGCAACCCCATTTTGCTGTGATGTATAAGTGCATGAAGTCTGATGAACAATACCTAGAGACTGGAGAAATTGTGCCTAATGAAGAGTAGAAAATTCCAAAGCATTGTCAGTACGAATGTATTTGACTTTAGCAGAAAATATGTTGTTGATCTCAAGAAGAAAAGTTTTACTTATAACACCTGCTTCAGACTTATGTTTAAGTAAGAAAATCCAAGAAAGTCTAAAATAATCATCCACAACAACAATATAAAATCTATGCCCCTGATGATCAGGAACACGACTTGGACCCCAAATGTCAAAATGAAATAACTCAAAAGACCGACTACTACTACTACGACTTGGACGACTCGGAAAGGAGGAGCGATAGTGTTTCCCAAGCTGACAAGCTTCACATTCCAGAGTAGTATGAGTAGATATTTGTGGGAGAACGCATATCATCTTTTGAAGAGGAAGATGGCCAAAGCGAAGATGTCACAGAAAAGGCAAAGCAGATCCAGAGGGAATAGAGGCAACCCCAGCACATGACTGAACAACAAGTTTGTATAATCCTCTCTGCTCACGGCCATGAATAATCATCTTGCCAGTTAGTATGTCCTGAAACATAAGAGAAGCTGGGTCAAAAATGGCACGACAATGTAAATCTTTTGTAATCTGACTAATAGAAAAAAGATTTATTTGGAAGTCTGGAGCATGTAAAACATTCTAAGGCGTATAGAAGGGGGTAAAACAATCTCCCCCTGACCAACAATGGGTAGCTGAACTCCATTGGCGATGATTACAGAACGCCCTGGAGGAATAGTCTTGTACGAAGAAAATTGTATCCGATCTCCACACATGTGATGAGATGCTCCAGAATCCATAATCCAATATGTCACTTCGGAACTGTTGCTACTGGTACTGGTAAGCACATAAGAAATACCTGATGAATTGGGTAGCGCTCTGGCGGTGGCCGCTGCATCTATGGTCCTGCAGTCTGAGTCACAGGAGTGGTCATCATTTCTCGAAGTCTCGAGACAAGATCATCAAAACGTGCATCAGTTGTAGGTGCAAGTGAAGAGTCAGTCTGCTCCGCAACACGTGCAGACGTCGGAAAGTCGTGCTTGTGAAAACATGTCTCCTCTGAGTGGCCAGGACGACGACAATAAGAACATGGACCACGCTGATGGCCTCCACCTCTACCACGAGGTCCACGACTACAAAACTGGGACGCACTGCCTCATCCACGAGAAATAGCCATAGCTGAGGAAGTCGGCTGTGGCGTGGATGTAGGTGCGGTAGTAATCCTGCTCAGCCGCTTGTATACCTCCTCCATTGGTGGTATGGTCTCGCCCGTCAGAAGTTGAGTACGAGCGGCATCGTACTCTGAGTCAAGAGAGGACAGAAAAACTCCAGTCATAGTGGCATTCCGATATGCCTGCTGTTGTTCCACACTGGTAGTGATATGCATGAAGCTGTGGAGTCGTTCAAACATGCCTCTCAGATGTGAAAAATGTGCATGTAGAGGTCGACCATTTTGCTTGGTCGAGAAAATGTCGAACTGAAGTTGGAGTATCTTGCTTTCATTTTTCGCTTGTCCATAGGTAGCGGCCAATATGTCCCACATGGCCTTTGCAGTTGGCTGATTGACAATATCATTAGCAATTTCTGTGCTAAGTGTCCCAGAGAGCCATATACGAGCATATGCATCTTCTTGCTTCCATGATGCGTTGGCCCCTGTCTTGTCCGCTGGTTCTGAATCAGTCAGAATATGCTCCTTGTTGTGGTATTGCATCAGGGTACGAAACTGCATGGACCATAACTCGTAGTTGGTCCCGTCCATCTTTACAATAGGTGCCGGTCCTATGACGGCACCGGAAGAGGAGAATACGCCACCTTGACTTCTGACATTCTTTAATAGGCCAAACTGCGGAACAAGAGGGGAATATCTCGGCAAAATACTTGTCTACAGCATCAAATGAGGGATAATGTGTATCTGTAGACTTATATACTCATCCCTAATGCTGTGTTTGTGGTCGAGGTCCGCAAATGAAGGGAGAAATCAGACTATTTCACCCCACACAGATCTGTCCAGACCTCACCAAACGTGAATATGGGTTCGCGGGGCCGTCGAGGGTGCACCGAGCCCTTGCGAATCAGGCCACAGCGCCTACAGATGCCTCAGCGCCGCAAAGGAGGGTCTCCGGGGCCCCGCTGTGCTGGAACGAGGCGGCAACGACCGCTGGGGGGGAGGGGCGGCGCCGCTGGGTGGGGGCAGCGGCGGCGCAGGCCGCACGGAGACGCGCGGAAGGGCGTGGAGGCGCGGAGGGGCACGCACGGAGGGGGGGGGCGGGTGGGGCTAGGGTTAGGGTTTTGGTTCGAGAACCCCGGTCTAGGACCGTTGCTCTGATACCATGTTGGGATAAAATTCACTCATATGATAAAAGAGATCCCATGGCTCTCTTATATAGAAGAAGAGCCATGGGTTAATTACATAAGTGATACCGAAAGAAAACATAACATGGAAATATAATACGGAGATAAATAAACATCTCAACAAGTATTATAGGAATAATAATTAAGATATGTAGGATACATTACTAACAAAGGTCTTGAGTATGTATATGTGGTTCTTGACATGATCAGATGCATCTACAAGCTCGTTAAATACAATTTCCTTTCACAATATATATGGAAGTTTATGATTTACTTCCTTGTATAGCTCATACAACCGTTACACATGATAACCACCATATATTCAAACAATTTATATTTCCCAAAAGAAAATTCAGACAATTTCTTCAATTCAGCAATATAACCAATCTCCTCCACTGTTTATTATCTCATAGGAGCTTGAAACTTTCACACCTCAGTGCAATAATCTTATCAATTGCATGTTGCAAACATGGTCCTCTACCAAATTTGCTGGATACCTTCTGTAACAAACTTAGTGACAACCTTTCCAACTTGCTCTCAGATGTTACTAAATCATCCCTTCAACATCTTCTACTATGGATCTTTGCTTGAAACATAATGCTACGCTTTCCATGGAATGGTTCAATTCCTTTGTCATTTTGCTTCTTTAGTAGTGTCTCAACTTCACCACTTCTGTTGTGGCTCCCACTTTCAACTCCAACATTCAATGTTGCACTCCCACCAACGAGTCCAAGACCTCTATGATTAGTGAATTCTTGTCTCTCAAGCTCGGTCCTCATAGAGTTCCACAGTGCCATCTTATACGCATTCCTTTTTGTTGTGATCTGAATATTAAGTGGATATTGGAAATTGTCATATGAATCAAATGAGATGTTGAATTCTCTTTCAACCATTTTCCTTTTTTCCCCTAGCATGCTCCTCAAAGTTAGCCTTCATATTTAACATCTTTTTTTTTGAAGCCACATTTTTAACTTCTTAAGGACAACAGGAGCATTAGTCCTCGTTCTTGTAGGCTTGTAGCCACCAATGTGAGGTTGTTTCTCTCTTGTGATCACATCTCCTCCAATAATCTTTATGCAAAAGTTACATTGAGGCTTCGACCTTTGGCCATCTTTAATAGTAGCATACTTCCATCCAATCTTTCCAGTTCGCCATCATCGATGGCCCTCTTAAAGTCAGACCATGAAGTAATGATCTTTGCTTCTCAACGTGAATGAGATGGCAAATGCAACAAATCAACAATGGCAACGACAACAAAAAATATATCAAGAAATTATATTAGTATGAAATAAAAATAATTAACTGTCAGATTTGACATAGAAGTATATGAATCTGACATAAAAAGATTCGTTTTAAGTCGAACTAACAAAATATGGATCTAAGTCGAACCTAAAAAAAATCATATTTTGCATACATAATTCGTTTTAACACAGATTGTTTTGATAAACAAAGCGACCTGGTCATTTTTAAAGGATGAGAATCATTTGGAGGAAGCTGTGCACCTTGATATGAGGAATATGTCATGTCTTTGGAGTGATAACCAATTTCAAATGCTGACACGTTTTTTTATATTAAGGTTTTGATTTTTTTTTTTATAAAATTCAGACTACCAATCTCCCCTAGTCATCTGTTTTATCTTTTTAAAAAAGACCCTCCAACATTGGACGAAAAACATCTTTATGTCATTGCGAAGAGGCTGATTTCTTTTTTTCTTTTGGAAGATTTTCAGTTCTAAAGATCTATTTCTATAATTCTAAATTATGGGTGTGGTATAAACAAAGAGCCATGCGGCTTTAATAATGCCAAATCAGTTTAAAGTTGAATGCCTAATCTTTCAGGGCGCCCAATCAGTTGGAATGGTGTCATCTGTGAAGGATGTCCAAGCTGCTGCTGACTTATTCGAGAAAGCCAACAATATACTTGGGTAGGTAAACAGACTAATACTGTTTTAAATCTTAAAGTAAAAGTACAACATAATTCTCTTGAAATTACATTCTTGGTGATTAATGGTGAAGTTTTTGGGTATACACCTATACGGCGGAGGCCCTTTTTTCCTTTAAAAAAATGATTCTCTTGAAACGATATTTTATTTTTCAATTGTACTTTACATATTTTTCAAATGAAATGCTTTGGTTGAACTATTCCCAGTTTTGATCTTCTGGACATCTGCATCAATGGGCCAAAAGAAAAGCTCGACTCCACAGTAATAAGCCAGGTGTGTTAATGGTATAGAATGTGTGATCTTCCTGACCGAAAATCCCTGTTTCCGATATCTCTATAGGTATCCTTATGCTTGAATCTTCGTAAGACAAAATTATTGTATTAGGAAAATTCAAGATCTATGAGGGGGTATCCATGATACAACTCTAATTTTATTGAATTCCCTTTTTGCCTTTCTATTTAACAACAAATTGTTTGCCAAATATCTGTATTTTCTCTGTAAAAAGGCGATATTTTTTGCAGCCAGCCATTTATGTCACCAGCCTCGCCGCTGTTGAAATTCTTCGTGCTCGTGAAGGTGGTCAGAGCATAATAGATTCGGTTGATGTAACTTGTGGCCTAAGCTTGGGAGAGTACACAGCCCTTGCATTCGCTGAAGCTTTCAGGTGTCTTGTTTTGACGGTTGATCTTTTGTTTCACCTGAACTTCCCAGGATTTTTCTCTGCAAATGCTGGTCTGACCTTTCTGTGATGTATCAAGCTTTGAAGATGGACTCAAGCTAGTAAAACTCAGGGGTGAAGCAATGCAGGTCAACAGAACAACGAATTGAACTTTAATTATTTGTTATGGGACACACTCAAATGATGAAGGTTTATAAGCCCTTTTCTTCTTTATCAGGATGCTTCCGATGCTGCAGCAAGTGCCATGGTCAGTATAATAGGGCTAGATTCTGAGAAGGTTCAATTGTTATGCAATGCTGCAAATGAAGAAGTTGACGACTGGAACAAAGTTCAGATTGCCAACTTCCTCTGCCCTGTAAGATTTGTGGCCCACATCATTTAATAATTACCATAGCCAACAACCGTATAACATTTGTAAGATGTTACTTCTTATTGATGTATACCCAGGGAAACTATGCTGTTTCTGGAGGTGTAAAAGGAGTGGAAGCTGTTGAAGCAAAGGCAAAATCATTTAAAGCAAGAATGACGGTTGGTATTGAAGTCATGAACTATCTCTATGAATATCTAGTGTGGATGGGCAACATTTTTGGTGCACACCCTTTTTCCTTAAAAAAACTATAGATGCCATGTTTATCTTGGTACAATTTGTTCCTCATCTTACCTTGAACTTGTGCCTCTTTTTTTTCTTCGAGAATGGTAATTTGTAAGACTTAGACCATGTTTTTGTGAATATACTAGTTAGTGGGTGCACCATTATCGGTGCCCACCCTTTTTTTATAATAAATAAAAGATTGGGACCGTGGTCTGTAGTATAGGGAGCCTATCCACAAATCATTGAAGCAGGTTTCTACTCTCTTGCATTGAGGCACTGAAGTAGGTTTCTTTTTTATGCATTGCGTGCCTACCACAGTGGACACCAAGTGAGTGTTTCCCCCTCTCACTACAAAAAAATGGTCTCATTGAATAACTTAGACCATCGAAACACCCGTATTTACAACTCCATAGATTTGGTAAGCATCTCACACTTTTTTTGCTCAATGAAAATATGAATTTTTGCACTTGTGCCCTTCCGAGATTTTCCAATGACACTTATGCCGCTATCTTTTTTGCAATTACGCTTATGTCCATATATTCTTACAAAATTCATAGTTGTGCCCTTCCATTGTTACACATGTGCTCCTATATTATCCTAATGGAAGGACACAATTGTGAATTTTGTAAAAACATAGGGGGGTGGTATAATTGCAAAAAAGATAGGGGCTTGTGTTATTGGAAAAACTCGGAAGGGCAAGTGTAAAAATACCATGAATTTAATGTTGTTTGTTTGCGGAACCAGCTAATCCACTAGGAGTGTTCCTTAATTCCTTAACCTATATTCAGTCTTCTTTTGTTCCCTGGATGAAACAACAATGGTCCTCCTTCACTCTCATCCTCTTACACAAGCTTTAGACGATTTTGCTTGCATGCTGCTCTCTATTAACTGTTGTGTGAAGATCAGCTTATGTTCTATTTTACTTTTTGACCATCTTTGATGTTTGCTAGAGCAGCTGCTAAATATAAATGACTTCATTCATCAGGTCCGCCTCGCTGTGGCTGGTGCTTTTCATACCAGCTTTATGGAACCCGCTGTTTCTAGATTGGAGTCTGCTCTGGCGGCAACCCAAATAAGTACACCAAGGATACCTGTTATCTCAAATGTAGATGCGCAACCTCATTCAGATCCTGAAGTTATTAAGAAGATTCTCGCTCGGCAGGTTGGAGTGTTATCTGTTTCTCACTTGTTGAAAATCACTGTACTGATTACTAAGCACATTCCACACTTGATAATCAATTCGACAGGTGACCTCTCCAGTCCAATGGGAATCAACGGTCAAGACCTTACTGGACAAAGGATTAAAGAAAGGTTATGAATTAGGCCCTGGGAAGGTATATATTTAAGTTTTTACATCTCTTCCCGGTTCATAATCTTGTTGGACTCTATGATATTAAGCATTCATCATTTCTAAGCGCACACGGCCTGAAAGCTTCCAAATTCCATTTCTCGATCTGTTTATCAGGTGATTGCGGGGATTGTAAAAAGAATGGACAAGAGCGCTGCCATTGAGAACATAGGAGCCTGACTGTCCTTTCTTCTTCTTCACAGAAAAGTTGATAAGGTCAGCATTTTTGTGGACGCAAATAATAAGCATGAGAGAGATGCCAACTAGAGATGTATAATTTTATTTATCATTTAGGTGATAATGTTGCAGTCGGAACGTTTTATATTGTTTGCTAGAATTGATGCCTGTCCATTCCTTGGATAAATGATTGTACTAGACATCAGTGAGGGTTGATCGGGGTTTAGTTCTTAGTTAATATCGAGGAAAACCGGGGCTAGCAGTTTGAAAGATTTGGATCGTATCATACCCTTGAAAGCTATCTAAAATGCTTCACCTCAAGTCAAGTTGTATAGTACTGATCCTTTACCCTTGTAACCCGGACCCACTTTTTGTAAGCTTTCCATGTTTAAATATGGGGATTCTGCCATCTGTATTCATTTTACATCCGTGTCTGATTTGAAGGATAGGGTAACATATTTTTCATGCCTGCCACTTGCATGTATATGTATTCATACTTTAAAATGGATAAAAAATGATAATACACGTATCCATACGTGTATGATCATTTATATCATCAACAATTTCCCCTACTTATTTTATATGCCCTTGTAACATAGGATGATGAATCCACGTTTCATCATCTTTATTCTATCATTTTGGCCTTAAAAACCCTAGTAAATGCGTGTAAATAGGCCTTATTCATGCATTTTAGCATTCATGCATATGTGTGTAAATATTGTATAAAATGCGGTTTTTAAAGCCAAAATAATAGAATAAAGAAAAGAAAAGAAAAAGAATAAAATATTGTAAATATTTTATGACCCGAAACCCCGAGACCTAGGCATCCTGATGAATAGGTCGACAAGGAATAAAGTAGGGGGAGATAAGGGCCGAAATACAGATAAAATACCTATACAGCATATTCATTCTTTATTCATTTTGGGACCTATTTGTGGTTCC
Source organism: Ottelia alismoides (assembly GCA_037367405.1). Classification (NCBI taxonomy): domain Eukaryota; kingdom Viridiplantae; phylum Streptophyta; class Magnoliopsida; order Alismatales; family Hydrocharitaceae; genus Ottelia; species Ottelia alismoides. The sequence continues at coordinate 76,219 of JAZKJV010000857.1, read as the reverse complement.
ACTTTTTATACATCAAATAAAGAAACTTTGTATATGAAAGTTGTAGATAATTTTATAAAGAAAAATACAAAATTGATTTCACAGAAAAATAATGTACAGATAAAAAGTTATGGTCTGAATAAAAATCCAGAATGCCAACTTCCCAGACCCGTATCTCACAAATAAAAACTCCAAATGCAGCGTACTCACCTTTAATTGTATATAGAAGAAAATAATCTAATTAATGGTGGTGGTTTCGCATTTGGCGGAGCTACGGTTTGAAAGTTGACTTTTGGACCCTCATTGTATACTTGTACATATTAAAATATTCATTTTATTATTTATTTATTATTTTTATAATTTTATATTTTTATAATGTTGTCAATAATACTTATAATAATTATGTATATTAAAATCAGAACAAAACCATAATTAAAACTCAAATAAAAATACTTGTAGATATCATATACATAGGTATTTTACCTATACATATACATATACTTTTTATACTTATATTTTATTTAATGTACATAATACATCAATAAAATAAAATAAAAATCTATTTATGTATATAAAAGTATTTTGTAATTTTAGAAAATAAAAACCAAAATAAAATAAATTAAAAATACCTAAATAAAAATAAAATACTTAAATATATAGATATAGATACCTATAGGGGTATAAATGCAAACTTGTAAAAATATACTTCATAAAAATAAATAAAAATCACCATAAATTAATTTATAAAATAATAAACATTTTTTATTTTATAATCATAAATTAATAAAATCATTTACTATTTTTTAATTAATTTCTAATTCTTTTTCCAGAGGGTTTTTCTGGTTGGTCCACGTGGACCAACCAGAGGGCCTGGACAGTTGACTCCGGTCAACTGTCTGACCCCCCTCTCTGCTGTGTCAGAAGTAGCTGTTGACCCTCTTTCGCCCATTTTTCGAGGGCACGTCTCTTATCCTTTGAAGACGCTTCCTTCATGAAAGATGTAGCTGGTACTACCAGGATTCGCGCCGACCTCCCAGATCTCTCCATATCTTCATGGTCCGCCCGTGATCGCTCCTTGAAGGTCGCGCCTCGGCCACTTTCAAAAGACCACCCTCTCTTCCCATTTGCCTTTGAACCCTCTTTGACCAATCCGACCCCCCTTCTACTGGTGCCCTGGACTGGTGCGCGTGACAGGCGCACCTCCGGCCGAGCTCGCGGCGTTTGGAGAGGTTAAGGAGCGGCTCCATCCATTCATCTCCGACGGCAAGCCGCCGTGAGGTTCCAACCTCGGGTTATACACCCTAGAGGTCGATTTTCATCCTTATTTCTCTTTGCTTAGTTAGCTAACAGTAGAAGGATTAGTTTCGTGCTTCTATCTTGTTTTTCCACCGTGTGCCTCGCCCCCATTTCGCAACTAATCACGTTGCCGGAGCTCTTGAGCTCCGGCTACCTTCACCATCTTCATTCCAGCCCCCTACACCCGCCGTCCATTCCTTTGGCCCTGGAACCATCCATTAATATCCGGCCGAGACCCCACTCTCGAGCCTCTGTTTAAGTTTGCAGGTGCTGAAGGTCTCGCGCCGCCGGAGAAGGAGGCCGCACGCCGCCTGCGCACCCCCGCGCATAACAGAAACGAAGGGGGGAGGGGCATGCTACAGCAGCCGTCGATTTCGCCCCCCTCCCCTTTTGATCGCAACCGTCCACAGCAAGGGGGAGGCCCAGCCGTTGGATCGTCCGTGGGCATCTAATCCAGGCCATCAAATCTGAAGGGGTATCGGCCCCCCCACGGCGCGCCACGTGGCGTAAGTGGCAGCCGCATCACCGTTGGAGCACCCCTGGGTTTGGGCATTTTGCAAGACGCGCCCAGCCCGTTTTGGTATTTGATACATCGTTCTAAAACTTTCATCTGCTGTATATTATTTTTGTAATATTTACTGAAAACTCCCTGCACTTTTTGATATTGCACTCGCGACCTTGCCAGCGAGGCGCACGTGCGCGAGCACGTGCGCGTGGCTATTTTGCGGCTAAGGGCCTGTAATTTCGTGTATTTGTCTTCAGTCCAGCAGAACTTTTGTTTAGTTATAGATTTCGAGGATAATTGCATGCGTGCCCTCCTACTGTGCCATATTTACATCAATGCCCTTGGTCTGCAAGTAGTTTCTTTTTGCTTATAGTAATTTTTGCACGCATCTAGAAAACCCTAAAAAATCCATAAAAATTAACTTAAGTCTCTGTTGCATAGTACTTCCACGCCATATTTTTATTTTCCATAAATATTGCATTTTATTATTTATAAAAATTCAAAAATAGCCATTTTCAGCACTGTTGCATTAGAAAATCACTAAAAAATATAAAAACATTCCAGAAAAATCCCCAAAAAATATATATTGCGTCTTTTAGTTTGTTTTAACTCACAGCCAAAAATCATTAAAAATCTCATAAGAAAAACACTAAAAATTTAAAAACACTCAAAAACTTCAAAAAAATATAAAAAATAGTAGAAAAATCCAAAAATAGCAAACTCAGTTCCTGTTTGTTCTTTATCTTGTCCTTTTTATTGGAAAAATAGTGTGAAAAATTTTGGTTGCTGTTTGTTAATTTTAACTTGCATTTTTGTCACAGCCAGCCCTATTTCCACTGTTTAGCCCTATTTCAGTAATTAAAAATACCAAAAACACCTAGAAAAATCCCCAAAAATCACAAAAACAGTAGAAAACCCTAAAAATACCAAAAACATTTTATTTCTGAATTTTTGAGTATTTTTGTGCATTTTTATAAATGTTTTAGTTTGTCCTTTATTACATTCCTTTTATATTCCAATATTGAAAAAGAAAGTAAAAAAAAAAATAATATAAAATATAAAAAGAAAATACAAAATCAGTAAATTAAAAATCAAAATACAAAAATATAAAATTAAAAATGAAATAAAAAAATATAAAATTAAAAACCCACAAAAAAATAGCTTAATAGGCATTTGATCACATACACACATTTTTTGGTACCTAGTACCCCGTTCTACCTGTCTGCTCCCTGTGTTCGACCTCTACAATACTTGCACCTATACACACCTTTGCTGTAGAGTTATAATAAATTTTAACTCCGCACATTTACATTCATTACTTGATTTATCTGTTGTGGGTTAATTGTTGTTTGAATTTCGGATTTCGTTGGAGGTCAAATCAGCGACTGTTGATTCGCCTTGTGAGTCAACACGACCTCACCGATTTTTGGGTTAAACAAATGGCGCCGTTGCCGGGGAGCAACAGCGCTTAGTTCGGGTCTTGTTGTGATTGTGATTGATTGTTTATTTCGCGGCTTTCATTTTTGCTATTTTATTGTTCTTTATCTTTGATATACCTGTTGAGCTGTCTAACCCCCTCTCTTGTTGACTTCGTGCGAGGAACCGCGGATCGAGGGAGGCGCTCCACCCTAGGCGCCTACGCACCCACGTGAAGCCGGCTTCTGCCAGCTTAGCACCAAGGAGACAGGGAGAGATTTTTGAAGACCGAGCTCCACCTTTAGTTGTAGAATTTATTTCCCGCATTTATTTTTGTAATTTTAAGTGAGTGAGAGACCCATATTATTGTAATAACACAGGTACCCCCGGACTGGACTCTCTGGAGCCTAATTTCCAAGTGATTGTTCACTTGGGGGCTCTCGAGGTTTTTGTCGGCTTTTCATCGCATTTTTTTATTTTGTTTTGTTTTTCGATTTTATTTCTTTTGTGTGATTGAGCCCCTAGTTCTAGGATTGTTTGCGATAGACTAAGGCCAAACACCTAATATTTTGCATGCACCTATAGTCTCGTTTGGACTTAGTCAAATTTTAAATAGTTGATCCTCACCTTCAACCCGTCGTGCCGCGAGCTCTCCCCGCAAAGCGCTTTCTCCTACCCTCAATTTGTTGAGCAGAGGAGGGGTGAGCCTAGACCGGACTCTAGGGTTGAGGATTGACGGTCAACTTGTGGTTCTTCCCGCTAATAGCAATTTTTGAACTTAGGGCGATTTCATCGGCTTGCATTTGCATATAGATAGGTTTCAATTCTGCTGAGCATCTTTGCATGTAGAGTGCTGGAGGCAAGGTGAGCATTTCTCTTTAGCATTCATCATCGATTGCCGCTTGCATTGCTTTTCCGCCTCTCCCTCTGATTTTGCCAACCTAGGTGCTTAAAGGAATTGAATCCTCGTTAGGCTCGTGCATTTCTAACTAAAAAAATCCAAAAAAAAGTGATAACCAATAAAATCGGGACTGCTAACATTACTCGACCCTAAAATCAATCAAAAAGAAAATATTGTCTTGGGGCGAGTAATCCCCTCATTGTCTTCGCTTCTACTTGCTCGCGCACACACTAAGGTTAGAGCCAAAATCCCATTCAGCCCCCTAAGTGTTTGCGCAATTGTGGACTTCTCACCTAACTCTAAAACAGACAAGATAAAAAGACCGCATTTGTGGTCTCTACCGAGTTGAGTAGGTGAATTGAGGGTTTGTATTATTTTCATTTTTGTCTGTGATTGTTTTGTGTGTGTCCTAGATCGCTCCTGCGCACTTGCGCCTTTCTTCTCCACTCTCTTGACTTGACCGTCGTGCTCTCCCGATCATTTTCCTTTTGTTTTCGAGATGGCCGACTGGAGCGTATTTTATCCGGATTTTGCGGATCATTCGCTCACTCCAGCCGGTCCACCTCCCTTTTTCCAGGAGGACTTTGCTCCTGACTTTTGTACATATCCACCTCAGCCACAGTATCGGGACTCGGATTTCTTCCCACACCCACCTTTCTCTCCACCTGTGTATTATCCGCCTCCACCTTCACATCCACCCGAGACTGAGCTGATGGAGTCACCTTTCATGGAGTCCACCCTTGAGCACTTGACCCAGATGATGGATCATATGAGACAGAGGATTGACCACCTCACCAGTACCAATAAGAGCGACCATGATATTCCACCATTTGATGATATGGGTTCATTCGAGGATTTCCATGAGAGCTTGCAATCGCCCAAAACACAAAAAAATGAGAAAAATTTAAAAACTCAAAAAGAGATTGGGAGACACACGATTGAGTCAGACTGTGAGGAGAGGTACCACTTGCCAGACCATTTGACCACACAACCTCTCACACCTAGTCCCACCTTTGACCCCGAGGATGCCGCTGTACAGACTGCTCTTGGCATGCCTCGTGTAGATGATGATTCCGACTTCCTCCCTTATATGGAGAAGGTCCAAAAATTCAAAAAAATGCTGACTGAACCCGAAGTGGTGGCCACCATACATGAGATTATCCGTGCCCCACTTCAGCAGGCCATGACCGATTCATCTGCTCCTCTTCCCAAGAAGAGAAAGCGGAGGAGCAGATCTGAGCGTCATATCTTGACCATGGCCACTGCCCACGCCATCACACACCGTCCCATTCCTCGGAAGAGGAACACTGCCACACCTTTCATTAGCTGCACCATCTCTGACTTCACGTGTGATCACACTCTCCTAGACGGCGGTGCTTCGATTAGTATCATACCCTTCTCGCTGGTACAGTCTCTTCACTTAGGGCCTCTCAAGAAAACCAGAATGATCGTACAGTTTGCTGATGGATCAATAAAGAGGCCGAAGGGTATCCTTGAAAACGCCGTCATCACGATTCAGGGCACGAGCTACACCGTTGATTTTGTCGTGTTGCCCATGGAGAACACCACAGGGGAGCATTCTCCAATCATCCTGGGACGACCTTTCCTCGCCTCTGCGAGAGTCGTTATTGATTATGGATCAGGAGAGATTCGCTTCCGTCCTGCTGACGAGAGCGAAGCATTGATCACCGCACCTACTGCCGACCAGAGACCTGCACCTGATACGACTTCACCTATCTTGGCTGACCCCGAGGACTATGATCTATATGAAGATATCAGAGAGACCTTCTTCATGACCGATGATGAGACCCGAGAATTCCTCTCCAAGGAGGAAAGCTCGGAAAGCATAGACCTTGGTGTTTCCGCTTCCTGTGATTGGCGATGTGTTGATGACATCCGCGGGATTTACACGATCGATACCATTGAGCGGAGGGCAGATTTAGAGACTATACAGGACGGACATGCTCTGATTACTTCCACTGATGAGTCCGCTCCTGTCCACATAGATGCTGATGAGCCAATGGCCGAATTTGATTTTGTTGCTTTTCTTCAGAGATTCGGGCCTTTTGATGAGAAAGATGATCCGGTTGAGATTATAGAGGACGAACAGAGTTCGACTACTTCCACCGATGAGTTCGTGCCTTTTGGTTTTGACCTGGACGACACCTCGCAGGACGACTCCGAGTACACTACTTCCGATGATGATGAGTTTGTCCCATTTCACTTTGATACCAGCGAGACTCCCAAGGCCGGACCGAGTCACACTTCTCACACGTCTGTGCCTTTACACCAGAGGACCGCCAAGGGAGAACCTAGCCGTACTACTTCCATTGACCAGTTCGTCCCTTTCAGATTCAATTCCACTGAGGACCTTCACTGTGTCGACCCTGATCGGCTTTCGTCCACTATGGACCCCGATGTCGACCTGCATCACACCAGATCCATTCCTCAGCGGTCCCGGAAGAAGGTTCGCTTTCAACCTTCTTGACCATATGTATATCCATCTCTGTTGTATATTCACTTTTGTGTACCTCTGTTCTCTCTACCGTATTGCTCGTCCACCCATTCTCGTGTTTGCCTTACTTAGGACATACTTTGTCCTAAGTATAGGGGGGTGGACGAACCGAGTGCTCTTTCTTCGTTCCGTTTCATTACTCCTGTTGTCGCCTATACTTAGGGCTTCTTTTACCCTAAGTATAGGGGGAGTGATGTGTACATCCTCATGATCTCTTCTTCCATCTTCATCTCTTTTCTTCTTTTCTTCTTTTCCTCTTATATTTTCTTCATCTACCGAAAAGGTGCCGCCCTTGTAGACAGTTTTCCATACTTAGGACGTACTTTGTCCTAAGTATAGGGGGGTGTGCACCCCGAGTTTTTCTATTCCTCTCGATCCTCTCCATTGTCTCCTCTTCTTGTCTATACTTAGGGATATCTTACCCTAAGTATAGGGGGAGACAATCTGAGTACGATCTGTTCATTCCCACCCTTGACCCTCCCTGCTTTGTGTACAGTCTGCTATACTTAGGATTATTTGATCCTAAGTATAGGGGGGACGGTCAACTTCTCATTCATTGATTCATTACTTCATTCCTTTATTCTTTAGATTTTCCTATACTTAGTACGAGTTATGTCTTCTCTTTTCTCTCCGATCTATGAGGACATAGCTCCAGCTAAGTATAGGGGGGTCGTATATACTACGTATATACTTTAGCCATAACTTGTACTTTCGTATTTTCTTAATAAATATGGCTAAAAATTCTTTTAAAATTCATTAAAAATCCTTAATAAAAAGATGTGATTATTCCTCAAATTCTTTTTGTATTTACTGATTAATAAATCAGGTGAAAATGTTTTTTTGCAAAATGTTTGAAAAATAGTTTGAAAATCTTTGTGAACATCTATTGAAAACTATTTTGAAAATATTTTGTTTCATGTTTTCAACCTTTGTAAAAATGTGTGGTTTGTAAAATTTATTTTCTTTGTGTGAAATAAAAATGTTTGAAAAATGGTTGCAAAAATGATTTGAAAATCTATATATACTGTTTTGAAAGCCTTTGCAAAATGATTTTCAAATGTGTGTAAAATGTTTGTAAAAATTATTTTGGACTATAGTTTTCAAAAATGGTGTGTAAATTGTTTTCAAATCAGTTTGAGGAATATACACATCACACAAAAATCCACTAGATATATATATGTATAAAATCGACCACTTACCCTGTAAATTCTTAAAATCCATTTCTTGTAAATATAAGAAGCACTCCCGTGTACATATTTTCACCTAGTTTTCAGCCAAAACTTTTTATTTTCAAAAATTCCCAAAAACATTTGCAAAAATTAAAATCCAAAAACATCTGAAAAAAATCTTTCTGAAAAAAATACAAAAAAATTGCATCTGCACTTGCATGCATCATCTTTTCAAAAACCCATAAAAAGTTCAAAATCCTGAAAATTGCATCACAAAAATATTTTCTGCATTGCATTGCATGGCATTCGCATTTTTCGGATTGAGTTGATAGTTGAACAAATCTAAGTAAAATCCGGAGATTGGAGCTTGATTGGACCTTATAATCTACCTAATAACAGGAACCTTATAGGAACGGGGTTTGAGGTACTTCAGGTCTAGTTGACTTAATTCTTTGAGGATCACGGGACTTGGTTCAATGGATTCTTGACATGCTTAAGTAGAGTATTTCGGAGCACACGCACGACTCTTGTTGATAATGACCTAACTTGGACACTTGCACCTTTCACATGGCTCAACTCAGTTGGAGTGGTGAGGGGATTGGATTTGCCGGTATGAGACGCACACAAGTGGAAACACTTGTCCTCCTCTAGGGAGGGAAGTGCACCCCAACCCGTCCAGTGATTAGGAAGTCTAAAGACAGGAGGCTGTGGGTTGCGATAAAGCTTCAAAAGAGGGATAGTCTACTGGCTCAAGAGGAAAAACTCCTTATGTAAATGCTGCTGTATATAGTATTCGAAAAAAAAAAGAGAAAAGAAAACAAAAAAAAAAAAGAAAAAAAAAAGAGTTCAGGCATGTACAAAAATAAAAAGCCTGCAAAGTATGTACATATGTTGTAAAGTCAATAAGCAAGCTTGAGTTCCAAAGTCATATCATGTGAGCCTGCAGCAGGATGACTTGACTACACTGGTCTTGCATCCAAGGATAGGTAGCTACACTGGCTACCGTCCATTCTTCTCTTCACCCCCTCCTCTTGAGCTGGTTGCCACTTGAACTTAGAAGGGAATACCCCGCTCCTCGAGGATGGGAGTTGCTGGATTGGGGAATCATTGGGTTGTCATATTGGAGAAGTCAGTTTCTTTGTCATTCTAGTTGGGGAGAGCCACCATCACTTACACTGTACAAGTCAGATTCATAGTCATAAGAGTTTGCGTATGAGTTGAAGTATTTTTGACCTGGCTATTAAGGAGACTTGGACAGAGTTTTGGGATTCTCAGGGACTGTTGGATTTCAAATTTGGTTCTCACTAAGGTTCCGCCCGCACTAAAATTCCAAAGGTCCGACTTAAGCTCCAAACTTTGATTTTGTGAAGACAAGTTTGATAATTAAATTTAGTCCATCTTTCTTCTTTTTCTTTTCTTTATTTTTCTTTTCTGCACTTATTGCATAAGTGTTTGCTAGGGACTAGCAAAGGCAAGTATAGGGGGATGATGAATCCACGTTTCATCATCTTTATTCTATCATTTTGGCCTTAAAAACCCTAGTAAATGCGTGTAAATAGGCTTATTCATGCATTTTAGCATTCATGCATATGTGTGTAAATATTGTATAAAATGCGGTTTTTAAAGCCAAAATAATAGAATAAAGAAAAGAAAAGAAAAAGAATAAAATATTGTAAATATTTTATGACCCGAAACCCCGAGACCTAGGCATCCTGATGAATAGGTCGACAAGGAATAAAGTAGGGGGAGATAAGGGCCGAAATACAGATAAAATACCTATACAGCATATTCATTCTTTATTCATTTTGGGACCTATTTGTGGTTCCACTTTTTATACATCAAATAAAGAAACTTTGTATATGAAAGTTGTAGATAATTTTATAAAGAAAAATACAAAATTGATTTCACAGAAAAATAATGTACAGATAAAAAGTTATGGTCTGAATAAAAATCCAGAATGCCAACTTCCCAGACCCGTATCTCACAAATAAAAACTCCAAATGCAGCGTACTCACCTTTAATTGTATATAGAAGAAAATAATCTAATTAATGGTGGTGGTTTCGCATTTGGCGGAGCTACGGTTTGAAAGTTGACTTTTGGACCCTCATTGTATACTTGTACATATTAAAATATTCATTTTATTATTTATTTATTATTTTTATAATTTTATATTTTTATAATGTTGTCAATAATACTTATAATAATTATGTATATTAAAATCAGAACAAAACCATAATTAAAACTCAAATAAAAATACTTGTAGATATCATATACATAGGTATTTACCTATACATATACATATACTTTTTATACTTATATTTTATTTAATGTACATAATACATCAATAAAATAAAATAAAAATCTATTTATGTATATAAAAGTATTTTGTAATTTTAGAAAATAAAAACCAAAATAAAATAAATTAAAAATACCTAAATAAAAATAAAATACTTAAATATATAGATATAGATACCTATAGGGGTATAAATGCAAACTTGTAAAAATATACTTCATAAAAATAAATAAAAATCACCATAAATTAATTTATAAAATAATAAACATTTTTTATTTTATAATCATAAATTAATAAAATCATTTACTATTTTTTAATTAATTTCTAATTCTTTTTTCCAGAGGGTTTTTCTGGTTGGTCCACGTGGACCAACCAGAGGGCCTGGACAGTTGACTCCGGTCAACTGTCTGACCCCCCTCTCTGCTGTGTCAGAAGTAGCTGTTGACCCTCTTTCGCCCATTTTTCGAGGGCACGTCTCTTATCCTTTGAAGACGCTTCCTTCATGAAAGATGTAGCTGGTACTACCAGGATTCGCGCCGACCTCCCAGATCTCTCCATATCTTCATGGTCCGCCGTGATCGCTCCTTGAAGGTCGCGCCTCGGCCACTTTCAAAAGACCACCCTCTCTTCCCATTTGCCTTTGAACCCTCTTTGACCAATCCGACCCCCCTTCTACTGGTGCCCTGGACTGGTGCGCGTGACAGGCGCACCTCCGGCCGAGCTCGCGGCGTTTGGAGAGGTTAAGGAGCGGCTCCATCCATTCATCTCCGGCGGCAAGCCGCCGTGAGGTTCCAACCTCGGGTTATACACCCTAGAGGTCGATTTTCATCCTTATTTCTCTTTGCTTAGTTAGCTAACAGTAGAAGGATTAGTTTCGTGGCTTCTATCTTGTTTTTCCACCGTGTGCCTCGCCCCCATTTCGCAACTAATCACGTTGCCGGAGCTCTTGAGCTCCGGCTACCTTCACCATCTTCATTCCAGCCCCCTACACCCGCCGTCCATTCCTTTGGCCCTGGAACCATCCATTAATATCCGGCCGAGACCCCACTCTCGAGCCTCTGTTTAAGTTTGCAGGTGCTGAAGGTCTCGCGCCGCCGGAGAAGGAGGCCGCACGCCGCCTGCGCACCCCCGCGCATAACAGAAACGAAGGGGGGAGGGGCATGCTACAGCAGCCGTCGATTTCGCCCCCCTCCCCTTTTGATCGCAACCGTCCACAGCAAGGGGGAGGCCCAGCCGTTGGATCGTCCGTGGGCATCTAATCCAGGCCATCAAATCTGAAGGGGTATCGGCCCCCCCACGGCGCGCCACGTGGCGTAAGTGGCAGCCGCATCACCGTTGGAGCACCCCTGGGTTTGGGCATTTTGCAAGACGCGCCCAGCCCGTTTTGGTATTTGATACATCGTTCTAAAACTTTCATTTGCTGTATATTATTTTTGTAATATTTACTGAAAACTCCCTGCACTTTTTGATATTGCACTCGCGACCTTGCCAGCGAGGCGCACGTGCGCGAGCACGTGCGCGTGGCTATTTTGCGGCTAAGGGCCTGTAATTTCGTGTATTTGTCTTCAGTCCAGCAGAACTTTTGTTTAGTTATAGATTTCGAGGATAATTGCATGCGTGCCCTCCTACTGTGCCATATTTACATCAATGCCCTTGGTCTGCAAGTAGTTTCTTTTTGCTTATAGTAATTTTTGCACGCATCTAGAAAACCCTAAAAAATCCATAAAAATTAACTTAAGTCTCTGTTGCATAGTACTTCCACGCCATATTTTTATTTTCCATAAATATTGCATTTTATTATTTATAAAAATTCAAAAATAGCCATTTTCAGCACTGTTGCATTAGAAAATCACTAAAAAATATAAAAACATTCCAGAAAAATCCCCAAAAAATATATATTGCGTCTTTTAGTTTGTTTTAACTCCCAGCCAAAAATCATTAAAAATCTCATAAGAAAAACACTAAAAATTTAAAAACACTCAAAAACTTCAAAAAAATATAAAAAATAGTAGAAAAATCCAAAAATAGCAAACTCAGTTCCTGTTTGTTCTTTATCTTGTCCTTTTTATTGGAAAAATAGTGTGAAAAATTTTGGTTGCTGTTTGTTAATTTTAACTTGCATTTTTGTCACAGCCAGCCCTATTTCCACTGTTTAGCCCTATTTCAGTAATTAAAATACCAAAAACACCTAGAAAAATCCCCAAAAATCACAAAAACAGTAGAAAACCCTAAAAATACCAAAAACATTTTATTTCTGAATTTTTGAGTATTTTTGTGCATTTTTATAAATGTTTTAGTTTGTCCTTTATTACATTCCTTTTATATTCCAATATTGAAAAAGAAAGTAAAAAAAAAATAATATAAAATATAAAAAGAAAATACAAAATCAGTAAATTAAAAATCAAAATACAAAAATATAAAATTAAAAATGAAATAAAAAAATATAAAATTAAAAACCCACAAAAAAATAGCTTAATAGGCATTTGATCACATACACACATTTTTTGGTACCTAGTACCCCGTTCTACCTGTCTGCTCCCTGTGTTCGACCTCTACAATACTTGCACCTATACACACCTTTGCTGTAGAGTTATAATAAATTTTAACTCCGCACATTTACATTCATTACTTGATTTATCTGTTGTGGGTTAATTGTTGTTTGAATTTCGGATTTCGTTGGAGGTCAAATCAGCGACTGTTGATTCGCCTTGTGAGTCAACACGACCTCACCGATTTTTGGGTTAAACAAGGTCATCACTTTATTCGTGGTTCTAGTGGTTGCTTCATGCTCTTGGAGTCATTTTCCCTGTATATCATCGCGAATTGAGTTTTGGAAAGTGAGAGGGTACAATGCAGGTTTAGTGAAGGAGCTAGTTAGGGCCATACCATCAAATATCGTGACATATCAGTTATCATCGATGTTGAAAGAGGGGTGTGGGAGGGGGGTGGGGTCAACTTATTTATGGGGTAAGTATCCTTATTTTTGTATTGATATGTTATGTATTTTGAGTTTATGAGACTGATATTTGTTACTCTAACTCATTTATGCATTCTACGTAACTAAACTTCCAATGGCATGCCTTACGTGGGGTCTGCGTGGTGATTATGATAGCAATACGACAAAACTTATATTTAGACCTTTATTTTAGCTATTGTAACGACATGTTGGCGATGGCAGTTTTGACACCTAAATCGACAATGAAATCGACCTTTCTTGGCTTTGCATCTCATATTCGTTAGCAGAGGTTGTTTCCATCATCGATAGCACTTTTCCAATATTAAAGGAAACTCGCTATGAAACTGTAGTGATTTTAAAGTAGGATTATGTTTCGGCTGTTACAACGTACAACCTTTTTTCTCTTACAACCTTTTTTTCCTGTCTTTTACTCACCATCTATCTACTTAGAAATTCTAATCAGAATTCTGGGATCATCACTTTGTGACTCAAGCGTCCATGAAAAAAACTTCCACTATAGTATTTTCCAAGCAATAGTAATTGCCTCCTGGCCCCCTTAGACAGGGGGGTTCCATGGGGCCTTGGTGTCTTTTGTTTTAGAAGTGAATGATGATATTGTTCTCAAAAAAAGCCGCATGCAATGAGGTTGGTGAACTCAAATTCCAGAACAAAGAAACTTGATCTGATAAGCGCTTTGTAAGTATCTCGATGGAGTAAGTTGAGTCTGTTTTCTTGGCAGTCCTACCATCTATCAGTGAAGAAAACTCGTTCATCACGCCCCAAAAGTAGGGTGTTCACAGGACGGATACCTGCTTCATTCATACACAGTCAATGTAGATGAAGGGCAATAGGCATATGCCATATTCTATCATGTTATCGTTGTTGTTGGAGGAAGACATGATAGGGGGTAGGGGATCGATCGTGATACTTCATTGGCATGGATGCGGCCTTCTAAGAGAAAGCGTGGTTAGTCCAAAGTGATGTTTGGAGGATATACGAGAGATTACGATATGTTCTCAACAGATTCACAAGTATTGTGACATGTAATAACTGGCTTTCACCGTAGTTTTTTTTGCAGGTTGAATATTAATTTGTATTCCTGGTTGATGACGTTGGTGCATACATATTAGATGCATTGTTTGCAATTTGTCTTAATAATGTCTGTCAACATATTTGATATATACATTTGTATGATTTTCTTTAGCATACTTATTATAGAATTGGTCAACATATTAAATTAGGGACTTTACCGCACTTGTTCTTCAGTATTCTTACAAATTTCACAGTACCACCCTTCCGTTAATGTAATAAGTGTTTAGGGACACACGTTATTGCAAAAAAGTAAGAGCATAAGTGTATTTGTAAAAACTCATAGGGAACAAGTGTAAAAATCCCATTAAATTAGCATTTCTATGTTTAATTCTTATAGAGAGATTGGTGTCATGGCCTTGACACGGAGTGTCTATATCACCATTGATGAGACTTTTTTTAAATAATTATCATTTTAATCTAAATTAAATGAATAGGCATGAGTTTTAAGTAACTATTATTTTACGTAGGAATCGACACTTGAGCTGCTGATTTGGGGAGAGAACTTTAAAGGACACCTCAAATACTGATTTGGGATGTGATAATTACATTATCTTCCAAACATTTTGTGATTTAAAAAAAAACTAATTATATAAATAATCCTCTTATATACCATCAAAGAGACATTATTATAATGCTTCTTGATGTGCTGATTTTCACAATCTCAATGAAAAAATAATTATTAATTTTATGATTATGATGATCGAAGAATTTAGATTTATTATTCCATGGATATATATCTTTTGGTGTATATGGATAATGATAAGAAAGGGTGCTTCAATTTATTTGCAAATATGGATATTAATATAGTTTTCATTCTTTTAAAATACGGAAATGTACAAAATTATATAAAATTTTGGGATATGGATATCTATTATGGTCAATTAACTAACACGTGTAAATTTTATAAACATATTTTATTGTATGTATAGACGAATATTACTTAGAAAATGAGAAATGATGCATGTATTCATATTTGTATTAACAAAAAATAATCGAAACATCATATTCATTTCCGCATCTTTAACCGTCAAAATAAACTTACATGTTCTTATCTATAAAATAGAATTAAATATACACATTCGCATAAAAAATAAATGAATATGAATACATATCTGCATATATGTTTATATGTAATTTTATTTTACGAATATGAACATGTAAGTTTGTTTTGATGGTTAAAGACGCGGAAATGAATATGTTGTTTCAATTATTTTTTGTGAATACAAATATGAATACATGTATTGTTTCTCATTTTCTGAATAATATTTGTCTATACAAACAATAAAATATGTTTATAAAATTTACAAGTGTTACACATGTTAGTTATTTGACTAGAAACAAAAATTTATATAATTTTGTACATTTTTGCATTTTAAAAGAATGAAAACATTATTAATATCTATATTTGCAAATAAAATGAAGCTCATTTTTTATCATTATCTATATATACCCAAATAAATATATATCCATGGAATAATAAATCTAATTTCTTCAATCATCATAATCATAAAAGTAATAATTAATTTTTCATTGAGATTATGAAAATCAATGCATTAAGAAACATTACGATAATGTGTCTCTTTGGTATATAGGAGATGATTATTTATATAATTAATTTTTTGAATATGATACATAGGTAGAGTGTTTGGACGTTGGTGTAATTGTCACATCCCAAATCGGCACTTGAGGTACCGTTTTGGATTCTCTCCCGAAATCAACATCTCAAGTGCCGATTCATACCTAAAATAGTAATTACTTAAAACTCATACTATTAATTTAATTTAAATTAAATTGATAATTATCTTAGAAAAGACCCTACAAATTAAGGATCACCTTTTGCCCTACAAGCTATGAATTGCTGCTGTTTACGATGGAGACCTTGATAAGGAAAACGACATTACTATTAACACCTCACCCAATGCCACGCCATCTCTGCTATGAACTATAATTATTGTTCACGCGTCTCTCCCAATCTAATTATTTGCAGGGGTGTTAATATATGCCAAATAGGATGCCTTTCTAATGTTGATAGGGTTCTTTTACACTTGTTACCTTCCGAGATTTTACAAATACAGTTAATATCCTTATCTTTTTTTGTAATAACACTTGTGCTCTTGTATTTTTACAAAATTCATAGCACTGCCCTTCTGTTAAGGTAAAATAGAGGCACAAGTATAAATAACATGACAATATTATAAATTTCGTAAGAATACGGCACAAGAATTATTGGAAAAAAATAGGGGGTACAGAAGAACTGCGAAATCTATGAGAGGTATAAGTGTACAAAAATACCATACTATTATGGATTATCAATATTAAAAAGTGGGTGAGAGTGCTTTGACTTTTCCCTTTGGAAGCTCATGAATCAGATTGATACCTTTTGATTTACAAGTTCATTTTATAAGTTCATGAAAAAAATGTCAACGCTTCTCCACTTTAAATAGAGCAACTACATGGGTTCTTTCTCAAACCCATGTTGAAAGATCCGATTACTTTTTACGCTAGTTGTCGACTATCTAACACAACTCCCACACTGTAGAATTTGAAACCCTGATCTTTACGTGATAAGCACATTGTACTACCACCAGATCATTTAAATGGGTACATCAAAGTTGGGCCGAATAAATCAAATTGTTTTAAATATGTCAACAGCTCTCTAACTTATTCGCAATACTCCTTATTTAAGCATGCTTGCATTGCAAATATCAAAAATAAAGTGCAATCTTTCGAAGTTACTGAATTGCAGCAAAGTAGAAAACTAATTTTCAGAATTTGAAATTCGATGATGAAGTACGAGAAATAAAGTTGGATAACTCGTCGTTTTTGTACGGTTGATTTGATGGATAAACAATGTATGAATATTGTAATCGTATATGTAATTAAGATATGACCATTTGTTTTGGAATAGCTTATCCCGTGATAAAGTCCTTTTATCCCGAGATAAAGAGATTATACTATGTGTACAAACATACTGCATCTTTATTTTCAAGCCTTTCCGTTGCAACACCACCAAATGAAGTGCATTGTATTGGAGCTCGTGAATCACATCAAAGTTGGTAGAAATTTTACATCAGAGTTGGTAGAAACTTTTTTGGATAAATTACATAAAAATCCTCAAGTATGCATTCAGATGCAACAAAGAGAGGTTCGATCTTTTTTTTTTGTCTCGAATACAAGCTTCCATGAGTTTTCCAACTCTTTTATGTCAACATTAAATCGTAAAATTAAAAGTTAAGTACTCTTCGTTACATTTGAAAAGTGATGCTTGTAATTTCGAATCGAGACATAGTTGGGATTTTCTTTGTGATTTACTCTTTTTTATGCATTACTCGGATCCAGATTCATCCAAAGAACCAATCACGTTGTTCATGCAAAATCCGTTTTTTATCTAAGGTCTTCCTTGCAAATTTACTATACGAAATCCAGAATTTGATCCTCTGTTGTAACAACCCCTACTGTAATGCAGGAGATTCGTTAGATGACGACCCTCATAGGGGGTCAGGGATGGTCGTCATGCATCCTGAGGTCGTTCGATCCTCATCCAACAGATCACATGCATTACATCAGGTGTTGTAACAGCATGGCATCCACTCTAATGAAATCCAGCCTTTGGAAGCTCATGAGACATCAAAGTAACGATTCAAGCCCCACAAATTATCGTTTTCTTGTTTTATTCGTACTATGTCCTGTAGGGAAATTCGAGGGTTCCCTTATCTTGTCTTGCAAAGGATGATTAGACGGGACACAAGCATAATAATCGTAGCACGATAATTAAGCAACCACAGAGAGAGGAGAAATTTTATGTGAGAAAACCCTCCTCAAAGCGATGGAGGGGAAAAACCCACGAGGCTCGATGATCTCCTCATCATGAGCTGCCCCTCCTCGTGCGCGATTCTTCCTCGTGCAGATGCACCTCACACATCTTGTGCGCATATGGTCGAGGGAGAATAGACCCCCCCCCAATGTGGCTGCACCTAGCACCTCCCACGGACTGCTTGTCACGAACTGCTCGTTGTGCCTCTGGCACGGTTGCTCCTCGTATCTTGCGACGACTCCTCGCACCTCCCGTGGGATGCCCCTCGCACCCCTGCCTCTCTTTGTGCCTTGCGTGGGGAGAGGACTGAGATAGAGATAGAGAGAGATGCTCGTGTTGGATGTGCTCCAATGCCCTGCCACCTATCTCTAATCTAATTCCAACGTGATGTAGGACTCCCATCATGCATAAGCATGCAAGACATGAGGAGGTTGTTGGGGCCCTCCTTCAATCGTGCCCTAAGGGACTTAATTTGGTGAAATTTGCACAGCATCCCCCTCCTCTTTTGGGATTGGATAATGACTACCCAACAACCTCCCCCTCCTGTCCCAATGGGGAGGTGTCGCTAAGAAGTTGATCATTGAGTGGTGACACCGCTCAGCTCTCTACAGAGCTGAGAGCTGCATCTTATCACGAGTCACGACTTTCGTCATATCTGATGGATTTTCATCTGTGTGGATCTTTTCCAGAATGAGATGCCTCTTGTCAATAGCATCTCTCAGCCAATGATATTGCACGTCTATATACTTTGTGCGAGCATGATGCATCGTGCTCTTGCTCAAATCAATGACGCTCTGGCTATCACAGAAAACAATCGGCTATCTGTCTTCGCATCCAAGTTCACCAAGAAATCGTTGTAACCATAACACTTCTTGGATGTCTAATCGGGGCAAGATGAGGCAAAGACGAGTCAGGAAGAGGGCCTTCAGTGAGCGGTGAAGCCGAGGCCCTGATCTCTTGATTTGAGGAACATCAATGTGTACGCGTGTGTGGGGTGAAGTTGAAGCGTAAAATAGAGAAATGGAGGCGATCTGATGGGCAGATAATAGTTGGAATACAATGAAGAGGTCGTCGGAGCTCAGCTCCGGCGAACTACGAATCTTTGATTTTACGCAAAATAAAGTAAAACTAAGTGCAGTTGAAGGCTAATCTAATCTAATCTAAGTCCTAAGAACAGAGATAAAGGGATGGACTATGTCTCTACCTCAGAAAATGAAGGAGCCAGAGAGGCTCCGCCACTGGTGGTTGGTGATGCCCGGATCTCAGCCTCCACTGATGAGACTCCTGTTGTCACCAGTAAGCTGCAAGGTACGAGAGTCCGGGGATTTCGAGGGGTTAAAAGGGATCAAATTTTGAATGGAGTCTGGTGAGGAGTATATATACAAGGGCGATTTGACTTGGGAAAGAATGCATGACTCAGAGGACCAATGACCGATGAATTGATGCAGCGTGAAAAATCCAAGAATCAAGGTTCAAAAATCAAGATGGAATCAAGACGAGATAATGCAAAGAAAATTAATGAAAATTTAAGGAAATTGACGGTCTAGGCCTGTCAGACGCAGTCCTAGGGAGGAGCGGGGAGTTGACCGAGGTCAACCCTGATCGTGCCCCCATTGGTCCACATAGGAAAGAAAAATACAAAACAAATTCGAAATTAATCATTAACTCAAATTAAAATAG
This sequence comes from Ottelia alismoides, assembly GCA_037367405.1. Taxonomy (NCBI): domain Eukaryota; kingdom Viridiplantae; phylum Streptophyta; class Magnoliopsida; order Alismatales; family Hydrocharitaceae; genus Ottelia; species Ottelia alismoides. The sequence goes on along the minus strand of JAZKJV010000857.1, from coordinate 56,602 downwards.
TAAATGATTTAATAATTATTAATCAAAACATAAAAAATATTTATTGCTTTATGTGGTATTTTATTGTGTTATTTATTTATTTTTTTGAGGTTATTTGTTGCGTGTTACTTTTTAGAGGTATATTTATAAGTATATTTACCTATATATTAGGAATTTTATTTTTGTTTCTATTTTAGATTTTATCATTTTATCTACATAATTTATATATTTATGATTTAATTAAATACACATAACTATATTTTGTTGTATTTTTCCGAGGTTATATGTACACTTAACTAAATATAGGTGTTTATTATATAGGTATATGTATGTGTATTTCAATTATGTATTTTTATATACTTATTTATTTTATTGTATTTTTAATAACATTTCTTTCTTCTAATTATGTACATAAGCTATAAATAATATTTACAAAATTATAAAAATATAAAATCTGAAAATATAAAGAATAAATAAAATGATTATTTTATTCAGGTATAATATGCAATAGGGGTCCAAAACCTTACTTTTGCGTCTTAACTCCAAATTGAATGAAGCCACCTTCAGTAAATAGTTTACCGAAAGTTATATACAATTAAAGGTGATTTTAGTCAATTTTGATATAGTTTGGAAGAGATACATATCTGTGAAGTTGGGATTTTGGTTTTATATTTTTAGTATCTAGGGCACAATGTGCATTATTTTTATATGAAATAAATTTTACATTTTTCTATATATTTGCATCTAGAACTTTTATGTACAAAGTTTATTGATTTGATGTATAAATAATAAAATAGACCCCAAATTGGCTTTATTAAAAAAATACAAATTAGGTTTTATTGTATTTTTGGCCCTTATCTCCTCCCACTTCATTCCTGGTCATCCCAGTCGTCATGATGCCTAAGTCTCGAGGTTAAGGGTCATTCAATACTGATGGTATTTCATTTCTTTTTCTTTTTTTCTTTATTCTTTTATTTTTGCTTTAAATACAATATTTAGTACAATATTTACACTATAAATGATAGATTTTATTTTATGTAATATAATGTTATACACATGCATTTAGCTAGGGATTAAAGGCCAAAGTTAAAGAATAAAGGTGACGAAATGGAGATTTATCACAACCACAACCTGTGCTTCTCCTTGTCATGAGTGATACGCATCCCAAGCATGTTTCTTGCCTTGCCTAAATACTTAATCTCAAATTCCCTGAAGAGTTCCCTTTTAAGCTTTGCAATCAACCTCGAATCATGACCAACTATCAACATGTCTTCCACATAGACCAATAGGATAATAAACCTGCCATTGGGAAGACGTCGAATGTACACACATGGATCCAGTGTAGACCTCTTGAAGTTCTACTTTGTTATGAACACATCAAACTTCAAGTACCACTGTCTAGGGGCTTGCTTCAAGCCATAGAGAATCTTCCTCAGCCTGCAAACCATGTGCTCTTTCCCCTTTTCCTGGTATCCATGTGGTTGCTCCATGTAGATATCTTCCTTCAAGTCACCGTGAAGAAAAGCCATCTTCACATCCATCTTCTCTAGCTCAGGGTCTAGGCTTGCAACAAGGCCTAGCACAACTCTTACGGAATTCATTTTCACAAATGGAGAGAAAATCTCATCATAGTCCACACCATCTTTTTGGTTGAATCCCTTCACAAACAATCTGGCCTTGTACTTCAGTTGCTTGCCACCATCATCTGACTTCAGCATGTAGACCCATTTGTTCTTCAACATTCTCTTGTCTGCAGGATGCTCAACAAGGTGATAGGTATGCTTTTTCTTCAGAGAATACATCTCTTCATTCATTGCAATGTTCTAATGATCTCTTCCTTATGCTCTTGTACCTCCTCAAAAGTGCATGGCTCATCATGATTGGTCAACATCACGTATTGGGAAGTAGGAAAGCAGGATGATGGCTGATATGCCCTCCCATATCTTCTGAATGAAGGATATGGGAAAATCCTTAAGTACATCACGGAAGCGTGGAGATCGCATCATATGCGATCGGGAGAGACTAGTCATACTAGTTGCTCGGGGCAACAGAATTTAAAATTTTGAACGATGAAACGAGATGATCCAAGAACACTTCTCGGATAATTTCATCTAAACCACAAACAAGTACTAGGTTTACCTCTTGAAGCGTTGTTACGATCGATTCTCTAAACGAAGAGATCTCATGTCTCAAGTTTGATCCAACAGAGGAGACGCTTGCGAGCACGTTAATGAAATACATGCTCTTCATAATCCGTGTTGATGATCCAAGCGACAATTTTCCTGATCTCATCTCACTAGATCCGATGTCTTATTCACGAGCAAGGTGCACCGAAGGAGACAAAAATCCACGAGCGGTCGAAGCGGTAACACAACGACGTAGTGATTGATGGTGGCCCTCTTTAGGGTTAGGGTGGATGACCACTCTAAGGAGGGGAGAGAGAGACTTGATGTGTATAGAGAGATGCCCTCTTAATCCAACAGTTTAGATTAAGATGTCATTAATCAATAACCATGATTTCTTGCTCTAAAATAACAACAATTAGTTTAAAACAAACTAATTATATCCTTTTTTAAGATAATAATTAATTCATTTTAAATTTAATCAATATACATAGATAATGTAGAAGACTAAGTCTCTTTACTAAATATAGAGTGTCCATTCCCCTTTGAACAAGTCAAGGTGGACAACCACCAAAAAAGAGATAAAGTCTTCTTTTTTTATCTATATATAAATTGATATGCAATAACAATTATTGCATTTATCTTCACAAAAATAATTCTAAATTAAATTTGTGAAAACTTCAATCATGACATTGACAAATATGAACCAATTAATTGTTTATTGTGAATCCCATTCACAACAATATATAATTTGCAAATTTTATTTACAATTAAAACTCTCCATCATATTATAAATCATATTTATAATATACATGATTATTGTGGATAGTGATATCCACATTAGTCATACTCTTCATAATTAAATTATATTTAATCATCTTGGATCTCTATTCTCATGCGCTCAAATAACATGAATCACATTCAAATTATTCACATCTTTGATAATTAAATCATATTTAATCATATTAGTCAACTCTCTTTATATGGCCAAATAATATGAATCAAATTCAGATTATTCATGATAATGAAATCACATTTAATTATTAATATCCCAATGCTCGGATACATAATTCAACAGTGGAACTATTCTTGAAATCTTTCAGGAACAATGTGCTTTCTCCGCGGATACTTGAAGATAAGGACAGTACGATTGTATGTTCCACGTATAGTAATTTGGATGTTGAGATCATATCTCAAATCTAGATCTCGAGGACCTCCCACATATGTTTGATTAAATTAAAGCCCTAAATCTAATCTTCTCATTGTATCTGAATTACATTCATATCATTGTCCAACATTTGTATCAAGACTAGATTACTTCTCTAGTGAGAGGAGGCACTAAAATCCAGACTTGTTTCATTACTCCCTCAGAATGGAAGTGTCATGGTTATACAATCATTTATGATTGCATCACGCTCATGTATTCCTAATACGCGTACATCTTGCATACTGGAAGACTTAGAATAAACCTGAAGTTTTAGATCTTGTTTAGTCTGTCTCCTTCAAGGTTTTATCATTAAGTCTCTCATTTGATCATTAGGAGTTGGTATTGAGCATATACTTTCCAAAAGCATATATCATACCCAGGTATTGATCATATACTTTCCAAAAGCATATATCAAACCTACAAATTCAGTCAAGTTCTAAAGCGAGACGACCGTGCACGGAATTTGATCCCAATATCACATGAGTGAGATCATATCTTTCGATTCAGTAAATGAACATGTATGATCCCTTTGAGATATATTATTATTCATATTCCCTTGTATGTACACCAGCGCGTCGGTGTATAGACCTTGATTAGGCCATCAACCTATTGGTCTATCAAATGTACATACTCAGACATATAGTAACACATCTGTCTCCGGTCAGAGGATGCATGTATATTGTGACAGCATACAACATAGGTCTTTGGTTATCTCGATCTCGTTAAGTCAACTCTTTGACCTAACTTATATTACACCTCCGAATCTCTAGTCCTATACAAAGGACCTGCATCAAGAGGTCGGTCAGATATCAGCCAAAAGAGAAAGGATTTCCATCTCCTACTCAGGCTGGAGATCATCTCTTAATAACCATTTGACGGTGCTTGATGAGTCCTCAATCTAACTCTTTAGATATTCATCCAAGCACTAACCTCTATGATTCAACAAGTAAATCAATAACTATATGATCATCAAGATGGTCATGATACATAACTGTAATTGTACTAAGGGATCTATTATGAAAATTAATTATTCTTCATTTCAGACTAGGGAATGACATGCATAATGGCTCACCATGGGCTCGCATATCCAACAATCTCCCATTAGCCCAACGAGCCATCAATGGGTTAATCTTTAAACCCACACTCATGTGCTAATCATAAGCCATTTAGAAAAATAGCTAGGTAAGATGATTAGTCACTCTATTCCCGAGAGACTATGTCAAGTCCTTTTACGGTACTTGCATATCTCATAGTATCAGTCCTCGCATCCAATGAGAATGTTGCATCTTATGCAGCCAATACTCAATCTTGTTAAAACATTTATAGTATTTTTGACACTATAACTCAATAATCATTATAATCGGTACGTAATTTCTATTATCCTTATCAGAGTACCCTTATTCTTGGAGATCTCTATCTCCTATGATATATACAGTTAAAACCCTTTTGTATCACTATCTATAAAGTCTTAAGTTCTTGAAGATAAGACTTTGAGATCACTATCTCAAAAGTCTTGTCATCATTGAAGATATTGTTATTACTGTAATAAAGTGTTTTATCTCCACAGCAGGATTAGTAAGAACTTACTACTCCTACTGCATGGTAGATATCTGACTTTTGTATACATCTAGCATACACCAGACTTCTCTTAACTGATGCACAAGGGCAAGCGATTTTAGCATTCACTTCCTCAACTCTTTGAGGTGCTATCCCTTCAGATAGGCCAGTTCCATATCTTAAAGGAAAGAAGCCTTCCTTGGAGTTTTTCCAAAATTAGAATATGTCCAAGGTGTACCACTAAATGTGACGGTTCCAATACCCCTTTTCTCTTTGAATCTGAACATTTTCAGAACTAAGATCTTAAGAGGTATCCTTGAGATCATATCTCAAGGTACGGAACAACTGGATTATAAAAGATTTATTATTATCCTTATATTATTCCAAATGATTAGGATATCATCTACATTTAGCGTGATGAACACAATGGTACTCCCATAAGCTTGACATGGTTCATCAAGATTCTTCTGAAATCATAACCTTTATAATTTCATCAAATCTGATGTTTGAACTACTGATGAATCTACGTTTCATCATCTTTATTCTATCATTTTAGCCTTAAAAACCCTAGTAACTGCGTATAAATACTGTTAATTCATGCATTTTAGCATTCATGCATATTTGTGTAAAAAGTGTATAAAATACTATTTTAATGTCAAAATTATAGAATAAAGAAAAGAAAAGAAAAAAGAATAAAATATTGCAAATATTTTATGACCTGAGACCTCAAGACCGAGGCATCTCGATGATTAGGTTGACAAGGAATAAAGTAGGGGGAGATAAGGGTCAAAATACAATAAAAATCCCTTTTATTTTAATTCATTCTTTATTCATTTTGGGACCTATTTTTGGTTATACTTTTTATACCTCAAATAAAGAAACTTTGTACATGAAATTTGTAGATAATTAAGTATAGAAAAATATAAAATCGATTTCACTCAAAAATAATGTACAGATAAAAAGTTATGATCTGAATAAGATTCCAGAATCCCAACTTCCCAGACCTGTATCTCTCAAATAAAAACTGGAAATTATCAAAATCACCTTTAATGTATGTAATTTTAAATAAGTTATTTAATGAAGGCGGTTTCTATTTTGCAAAGCTACGGTTTGAAAGTTAGGTTTTGGATGCCTATTGTATACTTGTACACATTAAAATATTCATTTTATTTATTCTTCATTATTTTTATAATTTTATATTTTTATAATTTTGTAAATATTATTTATAATATATGTGTACATTAAAATCAGAATAAAACACTAAAGAAAACACAAAAATTAAATACCTGTATATAATACATAGGTATAATACTTGTAAAGATACCTATATAATTACTATTCTATTTTATTAAGTATACAAAACACATCAGAAAAATAAAATAAAAATATATAAGTGTATAAAAATAAGTTATAAATTAATAAAATAATAAACCAAAATTAATAAAATTAAATACACATAATAAAACAACAACAACAACAACAAAGCCTTTTCCCACAATTAAGTAGGGTCGGCAACATGGATTCTTCGCCTCCATTCAGATCTATCTTGGGTCAATCCCAGATTATATCCACAAAACAAAGATCCCTTTGTATGGGCTCTTTCCAACACTTCTTGGGACGTCCCCGCCCTCTCTTAGCCGGCTTAACATCCCAACACTCGCATCTCCTAACTGGTGCATCAGCTGATCTTCTTTGCAAATGACCAAACCATCTTAAGCGTTTTTCTCGCATCTTATCCTCGATCGTAGCAACACCAACTTTCTTTCTGATTGCATCATTCCAAATCCGATCTTTACATGTGTGTCCACACATCCACCTTAGCATTTTCATTTCTGCTACATCCATTCTCTACACATGTCTATGGTTCACAGGCCAACATTCAGATCCATAAAGCATAGCAGATCTCACGACTGCTTTGTAAAACTTTCCTTTAATTTTTAAAGGAATTTTCTTATCACAGAGAACAGCAGAGGCTTCTCTCCACTTTAGCCAGCCTGCATTTATTCTATTAGTAACATCTCCATCAATTTCCCCATCATGTTGCAAAATAGATCCCAGATATCTAAAAGAATCTCTCTTCTGAATATTATCATCACCAATCTTCACTTCAATTCCTTCACCATTGCTTCCATCAAAGGTGCACTCCATATATTCTGTCTTAGCCCTACTTATACGAAATCCTTTACTCGCCAACTCATGTCTCTAGACCTCGAGCTTCTCATTTACTCCATCTCTAGTCTCATCAATCAACACAATATCATCAACAATTTGACTTGTCAACTCATCCATAATCAAAGTAAAAAGAAATGGACTCAAAGCTGAACCTTGATGTAAACCAATGTTGATGTCAAAATAGCAAGTCTTCCCAGACGGTGTCCTTACACACGATAAAGCCCTATCATACATGTCCTTTATGAGGTTAATGTATAGGACCAACACTTGTCTCTTCTCCAAAACTCAATAATACATAGAATAAAAATAAAATATTTAAATATAAGGATAATTACACCCATAACCCTGAGTAATTTCGCAATAACATTCATAACCCTGCATAATCGCGAATTACACGAGAAACCCTGGATAGTGACTCTGTCTCACACTCATAACCCTTCGTTAGTTTAATATGTTAACTCAACCATACGAATGAGTTAATCTAACTCATCCTCAATCCAACGGTTATAAAATAAACAAAAATAAAAAACACCTTCCTCAGCTTACACCCCTACCTCCCCCATCTGACCTCCTTCCCTGCCCCCATTGCTGACCTCGAGTCGGCGGGCAAATTTGATGCGAGCTTGGCGGGCGGGTCTTCCAGCATCAGAGGGAACTTGGCGCGAGCAGGACTTCGAGCATGGGAGCAGCTCGATCCTTGAAGGAGGGGGGAGGGTTGAGCAAGGGAGGCCGGGTTCCTTGGTGGTAGGGAGGAGGAAGACCTGACAGGAAGGCGGGGGCTTTGGGGAGGCTTCAAGGTCAGTGGCGGGGGGTCCTTGGCAGCAAGGGAGAGAGTCGAGCGGGGGGAGGAGGACCTGGCGGGAGGGCGAGGGCTTTGGGGGGGCTTCAAGCTCGGTGGCGCGTGCGGGTCCTTGGCGGCGGGGGGAGGACTTGGCGGGAGGGCGTGGGCTTTGGGGCTCGAGGGGGCTTTCACACGCAACCGGGCGGTCGTGGGTGGCGTCGGGGGAAAGGGAGGGGGGCTTTCACGCGGGGTGGGGGGGGTGTGGGGGAGGGGGGGTTGTCGATGGGAGGTGCGAGGTGGGGGCTTTGCTGCTGGCGAGGGGACCTGGGGCCTTCGCTGCTGGCGAGGGGACCTGGGGCCGCCCGCTGGCGGAGGCAGGATCGACGGGAGGGGGAGGGGGGGTTGCGTGAGGCGGTGGGCAGAGGGTCAGGGTATGGAGGGTTGAGGGTGGGGGCTCTGCGTGGGTTGGGGGGGAGGGGGCGCGCTGGGGAGCTGAGAGCGCTGGCGGGGGCAGGCTGGGGGGAGGTGCTGGAGGTCGCTGGTAGGGGGAGGGTTGCTGAGGTCACTGGCAGGATCGTGCTCGACGAGGGGGTGTTCAATGGGAGGGTGGTGGCGCAGGCTCGAAGGGAGAGAGGTCTCGACGTGGAGGGGGATTCGACGGGTTAAGGTCCGGTCTGAGTTGAAGGAAGTGGGCGGGGGAGGCCTAAACCGGGGGTCGGCGGGGAGGAGGAGGTGGTCGATGGGAAGAAGAGGGGAGGGGGGAGGAGGATGAGAATGGCATAATTTGTAAATAAGAATGAATATTAAGGGCAATTTCGTCCTTTTCTAACGGAAACCGTTAAATATAACGGTCAATTTAAACGGAACATAACACATGGTTATGTCATGTAAGAGTTAAGCATTACTCGGGGTTTCTCATGTAATTTACGATTATCTAGGGTTATGAATGTTATTGAGAAATTACTTAGGGTTATGTGTGTGATTATCCCTTAAATATATAGAAGAATATACCTATATAGCTCATAAAAGGTAACTTTTAATTTGACACCTCGAAAAAATAAATAAAAATCGTTATAAAATACTTCTGAAAATAATAAACTTTTTTTATTTAATAATATAAAATTAATAAAATCATTCTTATTTTTAAATGAATTTCGAATTCTTTTTTCAGGAGGTTTTTCCTGGTTGGTCCACGTGGACCAACCGGGTGGTCTGGACCGTTGACCGAAGGCCAACTATCTGGCCCCCCTCTGCCACCTTTGTCAGAACATCATTTCTGCGGATTTTTGCAGATTTATCGAGGTTCTCCCTGGCATTATCTCGTGTCGCATTCTTGACAACGTTTGCTACTCGATCATCCGTTATACATGCCCAGATGTTATCTTGGGTTGTGGATCATGAATCTGACATCTACGCCTCGATCTTCAAGCCCCGTCCACCATCTCATTCAAAAATCCACCGTCACTTCCTTTGATCCTTGAACCCTCTTTGACCGTCTTATTCCCTCTATTGGGCGAGCTCTGGACTGGAGCTCGTATCAGGAGATCCTCCATCTCCCTAGAGGCGTGGCCGGGCATCCGTAGAGTGGTCTCCACCCATCTCCGGCGGTTACGCCGCTGTGAGGTTCTATCTCCTCAACCCCGGCCGAGTCGAGGTCGTGTTTACTCTCTTTCCGTGCTCCTTAGTTAAGTGTGGTTTTCATCTTTAATTTCTGCATTTTATTTGCTCGATTAACGTGTTTGTCACCACTAGCTACCCCCTCGCCAGAGCTTGCTCCGGTAAGCCCCTATTCGCTCTAAACACCATCCATTCCACCCTTGCTTGCCCTGGGAACCCTCTATTGTCCTCGTGTGTTTTATTCGCAGGTCCCAGGTGCCAAGAGACCCTCATGGGGTCGTTTTTGCTGAGATACGAGCCTCCTGGAGCCCTTCTCCCTCTTCATCACCATGGTGGTGCTCCGGCGGTCCAACCGCCATTTTGAAGCCGCCATTTGCTAGGGGAGGCTTACAGGAATCTTCCTGGGCATTTTGGAGGAGTCGTGCACGTCGGGGAGGATTGGTCATCATCGGAGGAAGTTCAACGCCCCACTGTTCTTCCCCTGTTTTTGCTGCACCCCTACGAACCCTCGATCTCGCCCAGCTCTTAGAGACATCCCAGTTGCCGTTGGATCTTCTACGCTGCAACCGACCGATCGTGATCACAAGTCTAATCGTGGCCATCCAAAGCCGAAGCGGTATCGACCGTCCCTGTGAGGACACGTGTCTTAAGTTGCCTACCATCCGTTGTCCGCCAACGCCCGTGTGGGTATTTTGCAAAACTTGCTTAGCACATTTTATATTTAATAATAGAACCATAAACATCCATCTGCATTGTATAAATATTTTGGAACTTTTGCATTAGAGCCTCCCTCACTTTCCCGATTTACACTTAAGCCCCCAGCCACATCAACTCACATGACTGGAGCACGCGAGCTTTCCATTTTGCACCAGGGCCCCTCGGGGATTCTGATTTTTGTATTCAGTACTGAAATATTTTATTGCAGTTATAACTTTTGGGGACTTTTTGCATGTAAGCCCCTAGATTATTGAGAATTGCATATCTGTCCCTCCAGGCACGTGTGCTTACGCACGCGAGATCTGGGATTTTTTTACAGGAATGCCCTCGCTGTTTTGGATTTAACTTTTAGTCCAAAAAGCTTTTTATTGCAGTAGATAATTTCTGGAAAAATTGCACCTTGGCCCTGATGAATCCACATTTCATCATCTTTATTCTATTATTTTGACCTCAAAAACCCTAGTAAATGCGCGTAAATACGCTTAATTCCTGCATCTTAGCATCCATGCATATGTGTATAAATAGTATCTAAAACACTGTAATCAAAGCCAAAATTATAAAATAAATAAAAGAAAAGAAAAAGAATAAAAAATTGTGAATATTTTATGACCCGAAACCCTGAGACCTAGGCATCTTGATGAATAGGTCGACAAGGAATAAAGTAGGGGGAGATAAGGGCCAGAATACAACAAAATCCCCTTTGTTTTTATCCATTCTTTATTCATTTTGGGACCTATTTTTGGTTCCACCTTTTATACCTCAAATAAAGAAACTTTGAACATGAAAGTTGTAGATAATTAAGTAAAGAAAAATACAAAATTGATTTCATTTAAAAATAATGTACAGATAAAAAGTTATGATTTGAATAAAAATCCAGAATCCCAACTTCCCAGACCTGTATTTCGCAAATAAAAACTCCAAATGCATCAAACTCACTTTAATTATATATAATTAAAAAAACTATTTAATGGTGGTGGTTTCACATTTGGCGGAGCTACTGTTTGAAAGTTGAGTTTTGGACCCATATTGTATACTCGTACAGATTAAAATATTCAATTTATTATTTATTCATTATTTTTGTTTTTTATATTTTTATAATTTTGTAAATATTACTTATAATGTATTTGTATATTAAAATCAGAATAAAAACATTAAAGAAACATAAAATAAAACACTTGTATATAAAAGACATAGGTATAATACCTATACTTATACCTATACAATTAATACTTTTATTTTATTAAATGTACAAAACACATCAGAAAAATAAAATAAAAATATTTTTAAGTGTATAAAAATACTTTACAAATTTATAAAATAATAAACAAAAATAAATAAATTAAAATCACAAAATAAAAAAGAATTAATAAAATATATAGATGTATATACCTAAATAGCCTAAAATAGCAACTTATAAATTTATACCTCATAAAAATAATTAAAAATTAGATTAAAATACCTTAGAAAATAACAAATAGTTTTTATTTTATAACCTAAAACTAATTAATTCATTTTCTATTTTTATTTGAATTTACAAAGTGTTTTCGAGGGATTTTTCCTGGTTGGTTCACGTGGACCAACCAGGTGCCGGCCCCAGTTGACCCCGGTCAACTGGTCGTCCCCCACCCCTGTAGCTTTGACAGACCTAATTTTTCTTCCACTTTGGCAGATTTTTCTAGGTCGCCCCTTGCATCCATTCATGATGCTCCTTCTGCAACTTTTGCTCCTCGATTATCCTCCTTTCACTCATGGTCAAACCCTTTATAGTGCACCCCGACTTCCATTTGAATTTCGAGTCCCTTTGATCCACCTCTCTTCGTCTTTTTCGAGCTCCACCGGATCATGGAGGTGACAGCTCCACCCTGGTGTCGTCAGCCAAGGTGAAGGAGGTCCGAGGTGTCTCCAATCACCTCCGCCAACACCACCGGCGTTGAGGTATTACCCTCTGGCTCCGGCCATCGAGGCAGCCCTATTCCCTTCTCGTTTCCCTTTTATTTCATTGCATATTCTTCCCCTTAGTTTTAGGATCAAATCCCCCACGAATCTTTCATTTTCATCCGTCGAATCGCACTCCACGTATACTTTGCCGGAGTACACCTTCGGCCGACCACCGTACACCGCCGTCCACGCACCGCCTCCACCTCCGCGGGGTCCAGGCAATTTGCCCTGGACCCTCTCACCCTTTCTTGCAGGTCAACGAGCACCTAAAGGTCATTTTGACCCTCGCCGGAGACATACGAAGCTTCCCAGCTCCGCCGTCGTCTCTAGCGAACCTCGGCTGTCGCCGAGGTGTTTTGGACCCCTCAGGAGATAACGGAAGACCGTAGGAGTCGCTCGGTCCATTTTGGGCCTTCTAGATCGCCGGAGCACGGAGATCGAGCTCGGGGAAGTTCGCCTCGCCGGCGTTCTTCCCCGTTCTTCCTCCGCGTCTCCCCACCGTCGGATCGGGGCGGAGCTCCAAAACGTCCAGTAGCCGTTGAATCGCGCCAAGCCCCCACCGTCAGATCTTCAGCCGAAGATCTAATCATCGCCGGCCAACGCAAAGCGTCATCGACCGTCAGATCTGAGCCACGTGTTCAAGTGAATCGTCCCCGGCCGTTGGATCACGTACGAGCCCTTTAGGCGTGGGTATTTTGCACATTTCCCCCACCATTTTTGTAATTTTTATTTAGCCCATAAACTTTTATCTGCAGTTTAAATATTTTTGTAATAATTGCATCTAGGCCCCTGAACTTTGGGTATTTACATTTCAGTCCAATCCACGTCACCTCACGTGATCTGTGCACGTAGGGTGGGGTGATTTTGCACTGGACCCCCGTAATTTTATTTATTTATTTTTAGTCTAGAAACTTTTATATCATGTGTAATATTTTTGGACAAATTACATGTATAACCCTGGAGTTTTGTAATATTGCATTTATACCCCTGCCAGGTCACGTGTTTATACACGTGGGCTTGGTAATTTTGCAGCAAACCCCTTCCGGGTTTGGGTATTTGTAATTAATCCAGGAACTTCATTTATTAGTTGTAAACTTTTGTGAAAATTGTACTTTGGCCCCTATACTTCTTGATATTTGCAGTTATACCCCTGCAAGCTATGCGATTTTTATTGGTTGTTTGAATTTATTTCGTGCATCTTTTTAACTCAAACAATTCCCAAAAGATATCATAGGCTCCTGTTTGCTTGCTTATTCACGCTATATTTTTATTTTTCACTTTTATTATATTGTAATATTTATTTAAAATAAAAATATACATTTTTGCTAATATTTGCATTAAAAATACCAAAAAATATCAAATCTTCTTGAAAAAATCCAAAAAAATCACTTTAGGTCTATTTTAGTGTCTTTTAGTGTCAGTCCAAAAATCATTAAAAATTTCAAAACAAAAACCTTAAAAATTAGAAAACCCCTAAAAACTTCATAAAAATCTAAAAAATTCTAGAAAAACCCTAAAAATGCAAACTCAGGTTTTATAGTTTCTTTATTTTATTGTCTTTATTTTAAATATAATTTGGGAAAATTTTGTCACTGTATACTATTTTTCATTCCAATTTGAATTTCGGCCAGCAACCTAGTTCACTGTTTTCTTGCATTTTGACTTTAAAAATACCAAAATATTCAGAAAAATCCCCCAAAATCACAAAAAACATCATAAAATCATAAAAAGACGAAAAACATTTTATTTTATGATTTTTGAGCATTTTACTTATTTTTATAAATACCATATCCCCTCTTTTCTTATATTATATATATATTCTATTATTGAAAAAAAAGGAAAAAATATAAAATATAAAAAAAGAAATATAAAATTAGAAAATTAAAAATCAAAATACAAAAATACAAAATTAAAAATAAAAAAATCAAAAATTAAAAACCCATAAAAACATTGGCATACTTGTAGACACTTGATCACAATCACACTTTTTGCATTTTGCCTGTTCTATCCTGCTTGCTCCCTGAGTTCGACACTCTACATACTTGCACTATACACATTTCTTTTAGAGTTAAAATAAATTTGACTCCACATTTATTTCTCATTATTTAATTTACCTTATGGGTTCATTGTTGATTAATTAGGGTTTAGTGAGCGGTCGCCGCAACGACATTGTGGTCCCGCCTTGTGTGGATCATTTAGACCCTTGCCAAACCCAAGTTATCAAATGGCGCCGTTGTCGGGGAGCAAGAACGTATAGATCTTGTTTTTGAGTGATTGTATTTACTTGTCTACATTATTGCTTTGTTTGAACTCTCTATTTTTGATATCTATCTGTGAGCTATCTGACCATCTTCTTTCTTGTCTTCTTGCGAGGGACCGCGGATCGAGTAGGATCGCCTAGGTGATCCGGTGCATCCTTGGGAGGCGGAGTCGGCTATTCTAGCCCAGCCGACAGGAGAGAGCAGGAGGAGTTGAGAGAGATAGTTCGCATCTTTTATTTTCTTTTGTGTGAGAGAGACCATTTAATTTGTAATAATACAGGTACTTGGACACTTCGGACACTCAGGCCTAATTTCTAGGTGTTTGTACACCTGGGGGCTCACCGCGATTTTCATTGCATTTTCACCGCTGTCATTTTCCGGTTTTATTTTATTGTTCTTTTCTTTTGTGGAATGAGCCCTTAGTCTTTAGGCTTTGCTTGATCGAGTAAATTAGGTCCAAACACCCTAATAACCATTGCATGTATCTATAGTGCATTTTTGGACTTAGTTTAAATTAAACAGTTGCTTCACCATCTTCGGGCCGTCGTGTCGCGAGCCCACCCTGCCAAGCGCTGCTCCTGAACTCAATTTGTCGAGAGGAGGAGGGGTGAGCCTAGACAGGACTCTAGGATTGAGGATTGGTGACCGACTTGTGGTTCTTTACGGTAGCAATTGGCGGCTTAGGACGATTTCCGTGTGCATATCGGCATATAGATTAGGTTTATAAATTCCTGCTTTGCATCCTGCATGGAGAGAGCTGGGAGGCACTGTAAGTCTTCTATCTTTGCATTCATCATTTAGGCGCAAAGGTGAGATTTCCATCTTGGTGCCGCCTTGCATAGCTTTTCCGACTCTTCTCCCTCTATTTTGGATCAATTAGGAATCAAAGAAAAAAAAATAAAAACGTTAGGCGCTTGTTTGAATCGACTCAAAGCAAGTCATAACATCAAAAAAAAAATTAAAAAAGGGACTGCTAAAGAAAACTTGACCTAAATAAAATTGGTTAATTAGATTCATTGCTTGGGGTGAGTAATACCCTCACTTGTATTCAGGTTGCATGGGAAGGTCTCCTTCCAAGTGAGAGAGCGGCTTCGTAAGGATTAGAGCCCAAAACCCAGTCTGTGGCTGCCTTGTGTATCGCATGGATTTCTGAAGTATTGGCGCTACCATCATAGTAGACGAGTAGGGCTCGGTCACCATTGATGGCTCTCTATTGTGTAGAGCATCGACCTTTTCCGATGTATCGAGCATAGGCCGCGCCTTCACGGGTGTGTCTGTCTCATCGTCTTGCGTCCGAGTAGGATCTTGCACGCTCACGGGTGATTCCGTTGCGAGCGAGATTCGAAGTATCGGTTTTGCCTATCGGCTTCCTCCCTCTTTTCTTTGGCTGAGTAGGGATCCAGGAAGGGTTACAAGGACTTAAAAAGCGCAGACTACAGGTTACACAGGAGGAGGACAAGTACGGGATTCTTTTCCAGCAGTATTCTCTCTCCTATAGGCGTAGCGCTCTAAGGACTCGTTAAAAGATAATTGCCCAAATTCAAGCTAAAAACTACAAAGATAAAAGCCGAACCTTCACGGCTTCATGTGTTGAGCTGGTGAACCCCTTGTTTTGTGTTTGATTTGCTAGTTGGATCTAGGTCAAGATAAAAAAAACCCCGCACAATTGTGCGCAATTTTGCCCCCCCTTCCTCCTTTCTTTACTTCTCAAACTTGCTCTTCTCAATAATCAAGATGATGGGACGGAGATCTCTTAGGCCGTCTTTGGCGGCACCACTATCCAGCACTCCTCCCTATTCATCTATGACAACCTCAAGGAGTCCAGACCCACTCTCCGAGCCTGAGTTCACTTCCATCCTGTTCCCCCTCGACCACCCTTCTCCTTCCATCAGTCCAAGAGTTTTAGAATTTAGTGCATCACAGAGCTCAGATCATTTGACGGTACCTGAGATGGGTTCTTTTGCCTTTTCAGAGAATCCAGCCATGGCAGACAGAGGAGAGCACCCAGATGAGCATGAGCACCCTCCATTTCTGTATGACCAAGCTGTCATCAACAATTCATTGTTAGCATACCTGGAGACTATGCAGAGACAGATCCGAGACCAGGGAGTATTCATGGGTGACCTCATGAGGGAGATCACGCTGATGCGAGAAGGACGTGAAGACAGACTTGGGGGCAGTGGAGGTGATATACCAGTAGTAGCAGGCGAGGGAGGAGAACCGAATCAGGAGCGGCCGCCACAGACAATTATGAGAGAGTTGCACAAACTAGCAGCATCCCTCACTCATCGATGGATCCGACTCCCTCCCATCCATGGAGACTTCGAGCTTCGCCCACACACTATTCAACTTCTTCCTAAATTTCATGGGCTGGCTACCGAAGAGCCACACCTCCATCTACAAGAATTTGAAATGATTTGCAGTACAATTCATGACACGCTGGTGACTGAGGACACCATCAAGACGATAGCCTTCCCATTCTCTTTGGTTGATAGAGCCGCTTACTGGCTGAAACATTTGGGGAGTTTCGTCGACACTTGGGCACAACTCCGGACCACATACTTGAAGAAGTATTATTCGCTCGGTCAGACTAACGCAGCATGAGCTATGATCAGTAACTTCACAATGATCCCGAATGAACAAATCCATGAGGCTTGGGATCGCTTCAGAGAGCTCATCGACCGGTGTCCACACCATGATATATCCAAGCCCAATCTAGTTCAGAGTTTCTTCTGTGGGCTGACACCGTAGCTGCAGGGGCTAGTAAATGCCTCTTGTGGTGGGTCCTATTTCTCCAAGGGTGAAGACGACGTTTGGGCCATCCATAAAGGGATGGCAGAGAACTCGACAGTCATGGCCCAAGCCCGAGTCTACACATAACAGAAGCCCCCCCAAGGAGCGGAATCATTTATGAGGATCGCCCGCATCGATGCCGGTCCTCATACTCCGTCGGCAGCCGCAACCCAAGCCGAATCAGCCGCATCCAACATGGGCATCATTAGTGAGAAGTTGAACCGTCTCGAGATCCTCGAGAAAAAGAAGATGCAAGGACTCGCCCAGATGGACCAGATAACCAAGACCATGAGTGACCTGAAGTTGCAGATTCTTTGCATCCAGGAGGTACAAACGTCTACTCAACAGCCTCCCAGGTCACGTGCTGATCCCAGCAGTAGCAGCTCAACCCAGTCCTCTGCCTCACACCACCAAGTCAACCACATCCAGGCAGAGCCGGTCCCGCTGCTACAGTACTACCCATCGCAGCCACCATCTCAGGAAACTCAGATGGTGGTCTATCAGCTGGATCAACCACTGACAGTTCTACCTCCACCATCCTTCGAGCAGGAGCCATTGATGGAAGTCAATGGGATATTGTACGACTGGTATCCGCAGCCCGGGATTCGTCACGATCACCCCGGATTCCGTTGGACCACTGGTGGCACCTCATCCCAGCAGCAGCCTCCGGCTCAAGGATATCAGAACAGCCAGCAGCAGTAGCAGCAACCCCAGTACGCCCACCAGCAGAACCAGCATGGTTCTCGTCCCGCCTATAAGGGACATTAGTGGAGGCAGCGTCAGCAGCCTCAAAAGACATATTCCCATCCTCCCCAGCATTATTCTCATCAACAACAACCTCATTTCCAGCAGGGGAACACTTCCGGTTCTCAGGCTCCCGCCTTTGAGAACCCAACTCTAGATGACCTTGCCCGCTTGCTTTCTGAACAGCGAGCATCCTTTCGGCAGGAAATGGATGAGTTCCGGCAGGAGATGAGGGATATCATCAAGGGCAAAGCCGCCATACCAGCTCAGATTGAACCAAATCCGAACAATTTGAAGAGGAAGTCTGAGCAGGTACAATTCACAGAGGATACCTCTCCTAGTGATTGTTTGAGTGACACGTCTTCTTTGTATGATGCTGATTTTGTGACTACTAGGAGCGGTAGGATGCCAGCCGGCGACGCCTCATCTGAGCGACAACCACATGCATCACCATGAGCGCCAGATGAGCAAGGTAGCGGTGCTGATGCCAATGATGACGTTGATGACGGTGGTGCTGATGCCACCAATAATGCAGAGCCAAAGCGCGGTGCTGATGCCGCAAAGACAGGTGCCGTTGGTGGTACTGAGGCCACCACTTCTACTTTTGTTGAGCTCCCACATGTTGTGTTGCCACCTTTTGTATCTCAGGACCGTGGTAACAAAAAGAACAAAATAATTAATAAAGGAAAAGTTTCTATTTACATTTCAGATCCATATGTGTTGAATGATGATCATGGTATGGATTTTATTCCTTCACAGGTGCAGGAACCTCTTCCTAGTCCTCCATCTACGGAGGCCCCTACTATCCCCTTCCCTAAAGCACTTAGCCGGGCAAAGGGGAATAAAAGAGAAAATCTAAAAAAGACTCAGCAGGTAGAGTTCAACAACCAGATGATTGATGGATTCCATATTCAGCTGACTCTACAGGAAGCACTTGAGCACATCCCCCACTTCAAAAAGAACTTGAAAGAGAAGACTACAGTCCGCAGGAAGAGGAGGAACCGCAGAGATCAGATCCATGTGCTCACCCATTACACTTGCTGCACCATTCAGAACAAATTTCCAGCCAAGAGACCTGATGCATGAGCTCCCTATGTCAGATGCGAGATTCAAGAGCAGCAGTTCGATCGTACTCTATTAGACAGAGACTCTTCTATCAACCTCCTTCCGGCAGCCTTACTCGACCGATTCGAGTTTGGTCCTCTTCTTAGGAGCAAGACAGTCCTTCAATTTGCTGATAGGTCGACTGAGAGGCCGAAGGGGTTGTCGAGAGACGTGGTCGTTACCATTCAGGGCCTGAAATTCCCCATGGACTTTGTTGTATTGGACATGGAGATCCCCGAGTCGGTAATTGATGCCCCCATCATACTTGGATGCCCATTCTTGGCCACAGCCAAGGCGGTGATCGACCATGATAGCGGGAAGGCATGCTTTCGCGTAGAGGACAAAACCATACAAATAGAGACGATCGAGGAGACCAGAGCGAGAGAATTAGCATGCTCAGAGCAGTCCAGTGATATTGAGCAGATGATAGGGGAAGAGCTAGACATCCACCATGAGTGCGATTTTGTGATGACAGATGATGAATCCATTTGGACAGATCCCGTAGCACATACCCTCGCCCTGCCTACAGATTCACCATATTTACAGTGTATGGCAGTTGAGAGCCTAGAGAGCACACTCCTGGATGAGGATACATTTGAGGCTGACAGTTGTGGGACGAATGGTGATGATTTTCAGTCTTGTTCTTCTAATTCAGATCCCTCAGATTCAGACATTGATTGGGATGATTTTGATGAATATTTGCCGTGTCTGATTCCTTCTGAGCCAACAGTTAGGACAGAGTGTGAGCCAGTACAGTGCATAGATGATGCAACAGGTTTCCCTTCATCAGATGTTCATGTGCAGCGAAAGTTCTCACATGCAGATCTGGTAGCCTTCACACAGACATTTCAGAAGCCAGATCTGCCACCTCCCAGTTATCCAGAGCTGAAACCCTTTCCGCAGTCGCTTAAGTATAGATTCCTTGCGGGTGAGCCAGATATGCACCTAGTCATTATCTCAGCAGGTTTGACTGGAGAGCAAGAATCTCGTCTGATGGAGGTTCTTAAAAGAAAACGCAAGGCGATAGGATGGAGTATAGCTGATCTCCAGGGGATTAGTCCGACTCTGTGCTCCCACCACATCTATCTTGAGGAGGTCGCTAGGCCGTCGCGTGAGTTCCAGCGACGGCTTAACCCGAATCTTCGAGATGTGGTCATGAAAGAAATGTCAAAGTGGTGGAGCACCGAGTTTATCTACCCCATCTCCGACTCCAAGTGGGTTAGTCCATTACATGTGGTACCCAAGAAGACGGGTATCACTACAGTTGTGAGTGAGTCTGGAGAGGAGATCGCTACCCGAGTACCCACTTCTTGGAGGGTCTGTGTGGACTACAAACGATTGAATCAGGCCACCATGAAGGATCATTTCCCACTGCCATTCATTGATCAGATTATCGAGAGGCTAGCTGAGAAGAGTCATTATTATTTTCTTGACGGGTACTCCGGTTACAATCAAGTGGCCATTGCACCCAAAGACCAGGAGAAAACGACATTCACCTGTCCGTTTGGGACTTATGCTTTCAGACGGATGCCCTTTGGTCTATGTAACGCCCCGGTGACATTCCAAAGGTGCATGTTGTCCATTTTCTCGGACATGGTGGGTGACTGTTTAGAGGTCTTCATGGATGACTTCTCGGTCTATGGCGATGGGTTTGATGCTTGTCTTGACTGCCTAGACCGTGTGCTTCAACACTGCATTGAGGTCAACCTTGTCTTGTCTTGGGAGAAGAGTCACTTCATGGTGACTCAAGGGACGATCCTTGGTCATATCATCTCCAACAGGGGCATGGAGGTCGATCCGACCAAGGTGGATATCATTAGGAAACTCAATCCACCATCCAATCTGCGTCAATTGCGGTCTTTTCTGGGGCATGTCGGTTTCTACCGATGGTTCATACTGGACTTCAGTCGTATTGCCCGATCGCTTACTGATTTACTGACAAAAGACACCGAGTTCATTGTCGATGATAAGTATCTTGCGTCTTTTGAGAATCTCAAGAGTATGGTTGTCACGGCTCCTATCCTTCAGCCACCCGATTGGTCTCTCCCATTCGAGATCATGACAGATGCTTCTGATTTTGCCGTTGGGGCTGTGCTTGGACAGAGGAGGGATGGATTGCCGTATGCCATTCACTATGCCAGTTGGACTTTCGATGCCAATCAGTGGAATTATACCGTGACAGAGAAGGAGATGCTGGCTATAGTCTTTGCTTTGGATAAGTATAGATCGTATATTCTCGGATCTAGAGTGACTATCTTTACCGATCACACCGCCATCCGGTACTTAATGGCCAAGAAGGATGCCAAAGCACGCCTTACCAGATGGATCCTTCTGCTCCAGGAATTTGATATTGAGATTAAGGATAAGCCTGGAGTTAAGAATGTGGTGGCAGATCACCTCTCCCGCTTAGAGAACCTTGAGGAATCTGAGCCCAGCGCACCTATTACTGAGACGTTTCCAGATGAGGTGATCTTGGCTATCGCCTCGCTCCCATGGTATGCCGACATTGTGAACTATCTTGTTGCCAAGACGGTTCCACAAAGTTTGCCCAGGCAGAAACTCGAGACCTTCCTGGCGAAGGCCAAGTTTTACCATTGGGAGGATCCCGTCCTTTATCATGAGGGAGGGGACAACATCTGGAGGAGGTGCATTCCTCAAGAAGAGCAGCATAGCATCCTCACATACTGCCACAAGCTTGAGGTAGGAGGACATCATTCTGGGAGACGACAGCACAGAAGGTGCTCCAATCCGGCCTTTGGTGGCCCACTCTCTTCAAGGATTCAGATGAGTTCGTGAAGAGATGTACTGACTGTCAGAAGATGGGTACTTGCGGACAGAGAGATATGATGCCCATGCAGCCCATTCACTTTTGTGAGGTTTTTGACGCATGGGGTATCGATTTCACGGGCCCATTTCCTAAGAGTCAGGGGTTTGAACACATTCTACTTGCTGTAGATTATGTCAGCCGATGAGTTGAGTCCATCCTCGCCCGAGCCGCAGATGCTAAGACTATATGTCGATTTTTGAGGAAAAATATCATTTCACAGTTCGGGGTACCTAGAGTCTTGATTTCAGACGGGGGGTCTCACTTTATCAATGACAAGGTTAGGGTCCTTGCAGACGAGTTCGACATTGACCATCGTGTTGCCACGTCGTATCACCCTCAGACTAATGGTCTTGCCGAAGTATCGAATAGGGAGATCAAGACGATCCTACAGAAGGTTGTCCACCCAGACCGAAAGGATTGGTCACAACTTTTGGACTCGATCTTGTGGGCCTATCGGACTTCCTTCAAAAATCCATTAGGGACATCTCCCTTTCATCTCGTCTATGGCAAGCCGTGCCATCTGCCAGTGGAGATCAAGCACAAGTCACTTTGGGCAGTCACTGAGTTATTATTAGATCCCGAGAGTAAAGGAGAATAGAGGAGAGCAGAGTCAGCAGCCCTGGAGGAGTTGAGAGACACAACCTTTTCTAGCAGCCTATTGTATAAGGAAAAAGTGAAAACATGGCACGACTCCCATATCAGCCATAAACAGTTTGAGCCAGATCAACGCGTATGGTTGTTTGATTCCAGGCTGAAATTATTTCCAGGGAAATTACAGAGCAAGTGGAAATGTCCGTATGTGGTCAAGAAGGTACATGACAATGGTAGCATTAATATATCCGAGCCATCATCTTCCTCTACCTTCCGTGTTAACGGTCAGCACCTGAAGCTATATCTAGACCATAATCCGCCGACCATTGACGTTGCCCCCATTCTTCTGGTATGAGATGTGTTCTGTGACTCATATCAGTTGCATCTCATACATGGTGATCACTTCCATCTTCCGCTGTATAGATCCATCTGTCATATGTTGATATCTTTTCTTCTTTTCTTCTTTTCTTCTTTTCCTTTTCTATTTTCTTTATCTATCAAAAAGGTGTCGCCCCTTGAAGACAATTTTCTATACTTAGGACGTACTTTGTCCTAAGTATAGGGGGGTGTGCACCCTGAGTTTTCATCTATTTTTCGATCCTCTTCATTGTCTCCTCTTGTCTATACTTAGGGATATCTTACCCTAAGTATAGGGGGAGACAATCTGAGTACGATCTGTTTATTCCCACCCTTGACCCTCCCTGCTTTGTGTACAGTCTGCTATACTTAGGACTAATTGATCCTAAGTATAGGGAGGACGATCATCTTCTCATTCATTCACACTTCTTCATTCATTTACTCTTTAGACTTGCCTATACTTAGTACGAGTTATGTCCTCTCTTTTCTCTCTAATCTATGAGGACATAGCTCAAGCTAAGTAGAGGGGGTCGTATATACTACGTATATACTTTAGCCATAGCTCGTACTTTCGCATTTTCTTAATAATATGGCTAATAATTCTTTAAAATCCATTAAAAATCTTAATAAAAAGATGTTACCATTCCTCAAATTCTTATTGTATATACTGATTAATAAATCAGGTGAAAATGTTTTTTGCAAAATGTTTGAAAAATAGTTTGAAAACCTTCGTGAAAATCTTTTGAAAACTATTTTGAAAATGTTTTGTTACATGTTTTCAACCTTTGTAAAAATATTTTGTTTGAAAAATTTATTTTCTTTGTGTGAAATAAAATATTTGAAAAATGATTTGCAAATGGTTTGAAAAATGGTTGCAAAAATATTTTGAAAAATCTATCTATACTATTTGGAAAATCTTTGCAAAATGATTTTCAAATGTGTGTACATGTTTGTAAAATGTTTGTAAAAATTATTTTGGACTATAGTTTTAAAAATTGTTTGAAAAACATGTGTCAAATAAGTTTGAGGAATACACACATCACACCAAAATCCATTATATATTCATAAGATTGATCATTTACCCTGTAAATTCTTAAAATCCACTCCTTGTATATATAAGAAGCACTCCCGTGTAAATATTTTCACCTAGTTTTTAGCTAAAATCTTTTCGTTTTCAAAATTCCCCAAAAGCATTTGCAAAAATTAAAATACCAAAAATATTTGAAAAATCTTTTTGAAAAATACAAAAAAATGCATATGCATCATCATCTTTTCAAAAAACCATAAAAAGTTCAAAATCTTTGAAAATTGCATCACAAAAATATTTTCTGCATTTTGCATATCATTTGCATAACATTAGCATTTTTCGGATTGAGTTTGATAGTTGAACGAGTCTAAGTAAAATCCGGAGATTGGAGCTTGATTGGACCTTAAAATCTACCTAATAACAGGAACCTTATAGGAACCAGGTTTGAGGCACTTCAGGTCCTAGTTGACTTAATTCTTTGAGGATCACGGGACTTGGTTAAATGGATTCTTGACTGCCTAAGGTAGAATATTTCGGAGCACACGCACGACTCTTGTTGATAATGACCTAACTTGGACACCTGCACCTTTCACATGGCTCAACTCAGTTGCGGTGGTGAGGGGATTGGATTTTTTCCGGTATGAGATGCACACATGTGGAAACACTTGTCCTCCTCTAGGGAGGGAAGTGCACCCCAACCCGTCCAGTGATGAGGAATTCTAAAGACAGGAGAGTGTGGCTTGCGATAAAGCTTCAAAAAAGGGATAGTCTATTGGCTCAAGAGGAAAAACTCCCTATGTAAATGCTGCTGTTAATAGTATCAAAAAAATGGTCAGGCCTATAGAAAAATAAAATGCCTGCAAAGTATGTACATATGTTGTAAAGTCAATAAGCAAGCTCGAGTTCCAAAGTCAAATATGTGAGCCTGCAGCTAGATGACTTGACTACATTGGTCTTGCATCCCAGGATAGGTAGCTACACTGGCTACCGTCTATTCTTCTCTTCACCCTCTCCTCTTGAGCTGGTTGCCACTTGAACTTAGAAGGAATACCCCGCTCCTCGAGGATGAAGTTATTGGATTGGGGAATCATTGGGTTGTCATGCTGGAGAAGTCAATCTCTTTGTCATTCTAGTTGGGGAGAGCCACCATCACTTACACTGTACGAGTCAGATTCATAGTCGTAAGGGTTTGCGTATGAGTTGAGATATATCTGACCTGGTTATTGAGGAGGCTTGGGCATAGTTTTGGGATTCTTAGGGACTGTTGGATTTCAAATTCGGATCTCATTAAGGTTCCGCCCGCACTAAAATTCCAAAGGTCTGACATAAGCTCCAAACTTTGATTTTGTGAAGACAAGTTTGATAATTAAACTAAACTCCACTTTCTTCTTTTTCTTTTCTTTGTTTTTCTTTTCTGCACTTATTGCATAAGTGTTTGCTAGGGACTAGCAAAGGTAAAGCATAGGGGGATGATGAATCCACATTTCATCATCTTTATTCTATCATTTTGGCTCAAAAACCCTAGCAAATGCATGTAAATATGCTTAATTCCTGCATCTTAGCATCCATGCATATGTGTATAAATAGTGTCTAAAATACTGTAATTAAAGCCAAAATTATAGAATAAATAAAAGAAAAGAAAAAAATAAAATATTGTGAATGTTTTATGACCCGAAACCCCGAGACCTAGGCATCTTGATGAATAGGTCGACAAGGAATAAAGTAGGGGGAGATAAGGGCCAGAATACAATCAAATCCCCTTTGTTTTTATCTATTCTTTATTCATTTTGGGACCTATTTTTGGTTCCACTTTTTAACCTCAAATAAAGAAACTTTGAACATGAAAGTTGTAGATAATTAAGTAAAGAAAAATACAAAATTGAATTCATTCAAAAATAATGTACAAATAAAAAGTTATGATCTGAATAAAAATCAAGAATCTCAACTTCCCAGACCTGTATCTCGTAAATAAAAACTCCAAATGCATCAAACTCACCTTTAATTTGTGTATAATTTAAAATAAGCTATTTAATGACAGTGGTTTCGCATTTGGCGGAGCTATGATTTGAAAGTTGAGTTTTGGACCCCTATTGTATACTCGTACAGACTAAAATATTCAATTTATTATTTATTCATTATTTTTGTATTTTTATATTTTTATAATTTTGTAAATATTACTTATAATGTATTTGTATATTAAAATCAGAATAAAAACATTAAAGAAACATTAAAATAAAACACTTGTATATAAAAGACATAGGTATAATACTTATACTTATACCTATACAATTAATACTTTTATTTTATTAAATTTTACAAAACACATCAGAAAAATAAAATAAAAATATTTTTAAGTGTATCAAAATACTTTACAAATTTATAAAATAATAAATAACAATAAATAAATTAAAATCACAAAATAAAAATAAATTAATAAAATATATAGATGTAAATACCTATATAGCCTAAAATAGCAACTTATAATTTTATACCTCATAAAAATAATAAAAATCAGATTAAAATACCTTAGAAAATAACAAATATTTTTTTTATTTTATAACCTAAAACTAATTAATTCATTTTCTATTTTTATTTGAATTTACAAAGTGTTTTCGAGGGATTTTTCCTGGTTGGTCCACGTGGACCAACCAGGTGCCGGCCCCAGTTGACCCCGGTCAACTGGTCATCCCCCACCCCTGTAGCTTTGACAGACCTAGTTTTTCTTTCGCTTTGGTGGATTTTTCTAGGTCGCCCCTTGCACCCATTCATGATGCTCCTTCTGCAACTTTTGCTCCTCGATTATCCTCCTTTCACGCCCTTGACTTTCCCTCGGGCTGGGGATCAACGATATCGTGGATCTCCCTCGGTCTTTGGAGCATCAGAACCTCATGGTCAAACCCTTTATAGTGAACCCCCGACTTCCAAATGAATTTCGAGTCCCTTTGGTCAACCTCTCTTCGTCTTTTTCGAGCTCCACGGATCCTGGAGGTGACATCTCCACCCTGGTGTCGTCAGCCAAGGTGAAGGAGGTCCGAGGCGTCTCCAATCACCTCCGCCAACACCGTCCGGCGTTGAGGTATTACCCTCTGGCTCCGGCCATCGAGGCAACCCTATTCCCTTCCCGTTTCCCTTTTTATTTTCATTGCATATTCTTCCCCTTAGTTTTAGGATCAAATCCCCCCACGAATCTTTCATTTTCATCCGTCGAATCGCACTCCACGTATACTTTGCTGGATTGCACCTCCGGCCGACCACCGTACGCCGCCGTCCATGCACCGTCTCCACCTTCGCAAGGTTCAGGCAGTTTGCCCTGGACCCTCTCACCCTTTCTTGCAGGTCAACGAACCTCAACGAGCACTTGGGAGGTCATTTTGACCCTCGCTGGAGACATACGAAGCTTCCCAGCTCTACCGTCATCTCCAGCGAACCTCGGCCGTCGCCGAGTTGTTTTGGACCCCTCAGGAGATAGAGGAAGACCGTAGGAGTCGCTCGGTCCATTTTGGGCCTTCCAGATCATCGGAGCACGGAGATCGAGCTCGGGGAAGTTCGCCTCGCCGGCGTTCTTCCCTGTTCTTCCTCCGCGTCTCCCCACCGTCGGATCGGGGCGGAGCTCCAGAACGTCCAGTAGCCGTTGGATCACGCCAAGCCCCCACCGTCAGATCTTCAGCGAAGATCTAATCATCGCCGTCCAACGCGAAGCGTTATCGGCCGTCAGATCTGTGCCACGTTTTCAAGTGAATCGTCCCCGGCCATTGGATCGCGCACGAGCCCTTTAGGTGTGGGTATTTTGCACATTTCCCCCGCCATTTTTGTAATTTTATTTAGCCCATAAACTTTTATCTACAGTTTAAATATTTTTGTAATAATTGCATCTAGGCCCCTAAACTTTGGGTATTTACATTTCAGTCCAATCCATGTCACCTCACGTGATCTGTGCACGTGGGGTGGGGTGATTTTGCATTGGACCCCCCCATAACTTTGTTTATTTATTTTTAGTCCAGAAACTTTTATATCACATGTAATATTTTTGGACAAATTACATGTATATCCTTGGAGTTTTGTTATATTGCATTTATACCCCTTCCAGGTCACGTGTTTATACACGTGGGCTTGGTAATTTTGCAGCGAACCCCTTCCGGGTTTGAGTATTTGTAATTAATCCAAGAACTTCATTTATTAGTTGTAAACTTTTGTGAAAATACACTTTGCCGCCTATACTTCCTGATATTTGCACTTATACCCCTGCCAGCTGTGTGATTTTTATTGGTTGTTTGAATTTATTTCGTGCATCTTTTAACTCGAAAAATTCCCCAAAAAATACCATAGGCTCCTGTTTGCTTGCTTATTCACGCTATATTTTTATTTTTCACTTTTATTGCATTTTAATATTTATTGAAAATAAAAAATATGCATTTTTGCAAACTATTTGCATTAAAAAAAACCAAAAAATATCAAATCTTCTTGAAAAATTCCAAAAAAATTACTTTAGGTCTATTTTAGTGTCATTTAGTGTCATTCCAAAAATCATTAAAAATTTCAAAACAAAAACCTTAAAAATTAGAAAACCCCTAAAAACTTCATAAAAATCTAAAAAAATTCTAGAAAAACCCTAAAAATGCAAACTCAGGTTCTGTAGTTTCCTTATTTTATTATCTTTATTTTAAAATTAATTTGGGAAAATTTTGTCACTGTCTACTATTTTTCATTCCCATTTGAATTTCGGCCAGCAACCTAGTTCATTGTTTTCTTGCATTTTGGCTTTTAAAAATACAAAAAATATTCAGAAAAATCCCCAAAAATCACAAAAACATCATAAAATCATAAAAAGACCAAAAACATTTTATTTTCTGATTTTGAGCATTTTTTCTTATTTTTATAAATACCATATCCCCTCTTTTCTTATATTATACATATATTCTATTATTGAAAAAAAAGAAAAAATATAAAATATATAAAAAAGAAAATATAAAATCAGAAAATTAAAAATCAGAAATACAAAAATACAAAATTAAAAATAAAAAAATAAAAAATTTAAAACCCACAAAAACATTGGCATACTTGTATACACTTGATCACAATCACACTTTTTGCATTTTGCCTGTTCTATCCTGCTTGCTCCCTGAGTTCGACACTCTACATACTTGCACTATACACATTTCTTGTAGAGTTAAAATAAATTTGACTCCACATTTGTTTCTCATTGTTTGATTTTACCTTGTGGGTTCATTGTTGATTAATTAGGGTTTAGTGAGCGGTCGCCGCAGCGACATTGTGGTCCCGCCTTGTGTGGATCATTTAGACCCTTGCCAAACCCAAGTTATCAGGCTCTTGCACTTTCTGCTAATCACGAAAATACCCCTGCTAGAAAGTATTTTATTTTCGTTTCCCTTATTTCTTTCATGAATCTATAAAACCCTAAAAATTCCTAAAAAAATATCATTGTGTGTCTATTGCATTGTGCTTCCACGCTATATTTTTATTGCATTTTCATTTTTATAAAAATTCAAAAACACACATTTTCCTCTATTATCTGCATTAGAAAATACCTAAAAAATATAAAAACTCTTTGAAAAATTCCAAAAAAATTATATTTTGTTTTTTCTGAGTGTTTTCAATCCAAAAATCATAAAAAATACAAAGAAAACTCCTAAAAATAGAAAAACCCCTTAAAACTTCATAAAAATCTTATAAATTCCAGAAAAAACTTAAAAATACAATCTTTATTCCTGACTTTTCTCCATTTTATTATCTTTATTTTAAAATTAATTTGAGGAATTTTGGACTTTGTTTGATATTTTTCATTCTCATTTTAGTTTCAGCCTTTTATTTTGCTCACTATTTTCTGTATTTTTGCCTTTAAAAATACCAGAAAAATTAGGAAAAATCAAGGAAAACACAAAATCCTTAGAAAAACATAAAAAGCATAAAAATATCTCATTTCCTGATCTTTGCTTACTTTTACCTATTTTTCTCTATAAATTATATCTCTCTTGTCTTTAATGTGTATCTACTTTATTATTTAAAAGAAAATATAAAAAATATAAAATATAAAAAGAAAAATACAAAATTAGAAAATTAAAAATGAAAATATAAATCATAAAAAATTAAAAAAATAAATAAAAAATTAAAAACCCACAAAAAATACATATGCAGACCTTTGATCACATTCTTCTTGTGCATTAATTTCCCGATTTATCCTGCTTGTTCCCTGTGTTCGACACTCTACACATACTTGCACCTATACACATCTTTGTTGTAGAGTTATAATAAATTTCAACTCCGCACATTTACTTTCATTGCTTGATTTACTTGTTGTGGGTTAATTGTTGACTTGATACGAGTTTACCAAGGGTCGCCACAGTGACTATGTCTCCACCCTGTGTGAGACGCATTTAGACCCCGATACTTCCATGTCAATCAAATGGCACCGTTGCTGGGGAGCAACAATGCGTAGATCGATTTTCTTTGAGTGCTTATGATTATTTGCATGTTTTTGTGCTTCATTTATTTTCTTTATTTTTTATATATATTGTTTGAGTTGTCTAACCTCCTCTCTTGTTGATTTCGTGTGAGGTACCGCGGATCGAGGGAGGCACTCTACTCCAGGCACCTGTGCACCCACGTGAAGCCGACGTCTGCCAGCCTTGACCGAAGGAGACTTAGAGATTTTTGAAGATCGAGCTCCCTTTATATTTATTGTATTTATATTTGTAATTTAAGTGAGAGAGAGCCTCTATTGTTGTAATAATACAAGTACTCAGACTCTGGACATTCGGGCCCAATTTCCAAGTGTTTGTACACTTAGGGGCTCACCGCGGTTTTCACGGTTTTTATCGCTTCTTTTTATTTTGTTTTCCGGTTTTGTTTTCTTTATTTTGTGTGATTGAGCCTTAGATGTAGAATCTACTTGACGATAGTATTAGGTCCAAACACATTAATCACCATTGCATGCTCCTATAGAGAACATTTGGACTTAGTCAAATTTTGAAAACTGTTCTTCACGCTAATAGCAGCTTCTCACCCTAGGGCGATTTCATCGGCTTGCATTTGCATATAGTTTAGGTTTGAATCCTGCTAAGCATCCTTGCATGTAGAGTGCTGGAGGCAAGGTGAGCATTTACGCTTTAGCATTCATCATCGATTGCCGCTTGCATTGCTTTTCCGCCTCTCCCTCTGATTTTGATCATCTAGGTGCTAAGTAAAATTGATTCCTCATTAGGCGCGTGCATTTCTCACTAAAAATCCAAAAAAAGTGACAACAAATAAAATTGGGACTGCTAAAATTACTCGATCCTAAAATCAACCAAAAAGATGAATTCTCTTGGGGCGAGTAATCCCCTCATTGTCTTCGCTTTTACTTGCTCGCGCACACACTAAGGATTAGTGCCCAAATCCCATTCAACCCCTAAGTGTTTGTGAAACTTCTTGACTTCTCACCTAACTCTAAAACAAACAAGATAAAAAGATCGCATTTGCGATCTCTACCGAGTTGAGTAGGTGAATTGAGGGTTTGTCTTGTGTGAGTTTGTTTGTGCTTGCTTGTGTGTATACTAGATCATCCCTGTGCATTTGCGCCTTCTTCTTCACTATCTTGACTTGACCTTCATGCTCTCCCGATCGTTTCCTTTTGTTTTCGAGATGGACCCCTGGAGCATTTTCTATCCGGACTTTGTAGATCCCTCGTTCACTCCAGCCGGTCCGCCTCCCTTTTATCAGGAGGACCCTCCTCTTATTTTTTCTGATTTTTGTACATATCCGCCTCAGCCACAGCATCAGACCTCGGACTTCTACCCACATCCACCACCGCCTGCATATTTTCCACCTTCACATCCACCCGAGACTGAGTTGTTGGGATCACCTTTCATGGAATGCACCCTTGAGCACTTGACCCAAATGATGGATCATATGTGACAGAGAATTGACAACCTCGCTAGTGTAAATAAGAGCGACCATGATATTCCACCATTTGATGATATGGGTTCACTCGAGGACTTCCATAAAGAGCTTGCAATCGCCAAAAATACAAAAAAATGAGAAAAATTTAAAAAAGTCAAAAAGAATTCGGGAGATACTTGGTTGATTCGGATTGTGAGGAGAGGTACCATGTGCCAAACCATTTGACCATATAGCCTTTTACACCTTGTCCCACCTTTGACCCTGAGGATGTCGCTGTACAGACTGCTCTTGGCATGCCTCATGTATATGATGATTCCGACCTTCTCCCTTTTATGGAGGAGGTCTAAAAATTCAATAAAATGTTAACTGAACCCGAAGTGATGGCTATCATTCATGAGATCATCCGTGCCCCACTTCAGCAGGCCATGACCGATTTATCTGCTCCTCTTCCCAAGAAGAGAAAGCTAAGGAGCAGATCTGAGCGTCATATTTTGACCATGGCCACTGCTTACACCATCACACACCATCTCATTCCTAAGAAGAGGAACAGTGCCACACCTTTCATTAGCTGCACCATCTCTAACCATACCTGTGATCACACTCTCCTAGACGGCGGTGCGTCTATTAGCATATTACCCTTCTCACTGGTAGAGTCTCTTCACTTAGGGCCTCTCAAGAAAACCAGGATGATCGTTTAGTTTGCTGATGGATCAATCAAGAGGCCGAGTGGTATCCTTGAAAACACCGCCATATCGATTCAGGGCACGAGTTACCATGTTGATTTTGTCGTATTGCCCATGGAGACCTCCACATAAGAGCACTCTCCAATCATCCTGGGACGACCATTTCTCTCCTCTGCGAGGGTCGTTATTGACTACGGATCAGGAGAGATTCACTTAACGTTCTGTTGACGAGAGTGAAGTGTTGATCACTGCACCCACTGTTGACCAGAGACCTGCACCTGATGCGACCACACCTATCTTGGCTGACCTCAAGGACCATGACCTTGATGAGACCATCAAAGACTTTTGCTGTATGTTGGAATCCACTGAGACCCAAGAATTCCTCTCCAAGGAGGAAGACTTGGAAAGCATGGACCTCAAAGTTCTTCCTTCTGGGACTCGGCGTTGTGTTGATGACATCTACGGGATTTACACGATCGACACCTTAGAGCGGAGGGCAGATGTAGAGACTAGACAGGACGGACATGACTTGACTTCTTTCACTGATGAATCCATGCCTGTTCACTTGGATTCAAATGAAACAAAGGCCGAATTTGATTTGATTGCTTTTATTCTAGAATTCGTGCCTTTTGATGAAAAAGATGATCCGGTTGAGATTATAGAGGACAAACAGAGTTCGACTACTTCCACTAATGAGTTCGTTCCTTTTGGTTTTGACCTGGACGAGATCTCGCAGGACGACACTGATTACACTTCTTCCGATGGTGATGAGTTCGTCCCTTTTCACTTCGATATCAGCGAAACCCCAAGGCCAGACCTGACCATACTTCTTACACTCACCAGTCTGTGCCTTCTCACCCTAGGACCACCGAGGACCTTCACCCTGTCGACCCTGATCGGCTTCCGTCCACTATGGACCCCGATGTCGACTTGCACAATACCAGATCCATTCCTCAGCGGTCCCGCAAGAAGGTTCGCTCTCTACCTTCTTGATCATGTGTACATTCATCCTGTTGTATATTCATTCGTTTCACTCTGTCTATCTCCCGTATTTCTTATCCACCCATTCTCATGTTTGCCTTACTTAGGACGTACTTTGTCCTAAGTATAGGGGGGTGGACGAGCCGAGTGCTCTTTCTTCGTTCCATTTCATTACTCCTGTTGTTGCCTATACTTAGGGCTTCTTTTACCCTAAGTATAGGGGGAGTGATGTGTACATCCGTTTCTATCTTCTACCATCTTCTGATCTCTTTTCTTCTTTTCCTTTTCTCTTTTCTTTTTGTACCAAAAAGGTGATGCCCCTTGTTGTCAGTTTTCTATACTTAGGACGTACTTTGTCCTAAGTATAGGGGGGTGTGCACCCCGAACTCTTTCATTCTTTGATCCTCTCCATTGTCTCCTCTTATTGTCTATACTTAGGGATATCTTACCCTAAGTATAGGAGGAGACAATCTGAGTACGATCTGTTCATTCCCATCCTTGACCCTCCCTGTTTGGTGTACTGTCTGCTATACTTAGGATTATTTGATCCTAAGTATAGGGGGACGGTCAACTTCTCATTCATTCCTTCATTCGTTTGTTAGACTTGTCTATACTCAGTACGAGTTATGTTTTCTCTTTTCTCTCCAATCTATGAGGACATAGCTCAAGCTAAGTATAGGGGGGTCGTATATACTATGTATATGCTTTAGCCATAACTCGTACTTCCGTATTTTTTTATTAAATATGGTTAAAAATTCATTAAAAACTTTAATAAAAAGATGTTATTATTCCTCAAGTTCTTTTTGTAGTTACTGATTAATAAATCAGGAGGAAAATGTTTTTTGCAAAATGTTTGAAAAATAGCTGAAAATCACATTGAAAAATATTTTGAAAACTATTTGGAAAACATTTTGTTCAATATTTTCAACCTTTGTAAAAATAATTTGTTTGTAAAATTTATTTTTTTGTGTAAAATAAAAATGTTTGAAAAATGATTTGCAAATGGTTTGAAAATGATTGCAAATTTTTTTCTATATATAATGTTTGAAAAACCTTTGCAAAATGATTTTTAAATGTATGTACATGTTTGTAAAAATTGTGTGTAAAAATTATTTTAGACTATAGTTTTCAAAATTGTTTGGAAAATTCTTGTTCAAATAAGTTTGAGGGATATATACATCATACCAAAATTCATTATGTATATGTTTATAAAATTGACCACTTACCCTTGTAAATTCTCAAAATCTACTTCTTGTAAATATAAGATGCATCCCCATGTAAATATTTGTACATAGTTTTTATCCAAAATCTTTGTTTTCAAAAATCCCAAAAACATTTGCAAAACTAAAATCCAAAAACATTTGAAAAATCTTTTTGAAAATACAAAAAATGCATGTGCATCATCTTTTCAAAAATCCATAAAAAGTTCAAAATCTTTGAAAATTGCATCACAAAAATATTTTCTACATTCAGCATTTGCATAGCATGAGCATATTTCGGATTGAGTTTGATAGTTGAACAAGTCTAAATAAAATCTGAAGATTAGAGCTTGGTTTGACCTTAAAATCTCTCTAATAATAGGAACCTTGTAGGAACTGGAATTGAGGTACTTCGGGTTTAGTTGACTTAATTCATTGAGGATCACGAGACTTGGTTCAATGGATTCTTGACTGCCTAAGTAGAGTATTTCGGAGCACACACACGACTCTTGTTGATAATGACCTAACTTGGACACCTGCACCTTTCACTTGGCTCAACTCAGTTGGAGTGGTGAGGGGGTTGGATTTGCCGGTATGAGACGCACACAAGTGGAAACATTTGTCCTCCTCTAGGGAGTGCACCCCAACCCGTCCAGTGATAAGGAATTCTAAAGACAGGAGAGTGTGGGTTGCAATAAAGCTTCAAAAGAGGGATAGTCTACTGTCTCAAGAGGAAAAAACTCCCTATGTAAATGTTGCTGTAAATAATATTTAAAAAAAATGGACAGGCCTGTACAAAAATAAAATGCCTGCCAAAGTATGTGAATATGTTGTATAGGAAATAAGCAAGCTTGAGCACCAAAGTTAAATCATGTGAGCCTGCAGCTGGATGACTTGACTACACTGGTCTTGCATCCTAGGATAGGTAGCTACACTGGCTACCATGCATTCTTCTCTTTACCCCCTCCTCTTGAGCTGGTTGTCTCTTGAACTTAGAAGGGAATACCTCGCTCCTCGAGGAAGGAGTTATTGGATTGGGGAATCATTGGGTTATCATGCTGGAGAAGTCAGTCTCTTTGTCATTATAGTTGGGGAGAGCCACTATCACTTACACTGTACGAGTCAGATTCATAGTCGTAAAGGTTTGCGTATGAGTTGAAATATTTCTGACCTGGTGATGAATCCACATTTCGTCATCTTTATCATGTCATTTTGGCCTCAAAAACCCTGTCAAATGCATGTAAATGCCTCTAAATCCCGCATTTTAGCATTCATGCATGTG
This sequence comes from Ottelia alismoides, assembly GCA_037367405.1. Lineage (NCBI taxonomy): Eukaryota > Viridiplantae > Streptophyta > Magnoliopsida > Alismatales > Hydrocharitaceae > Ottelia > Ottelia alismoides. The sequence goes on along the minus strand of JAZKJV010000857.1, from coordinate 20,766 downwards.
TGTGTAAATAATGTATAAAATATAGTTTTTAAAGCCAAAATAAAAGAATAAAGAAAAAAGAAAAATAATAAAATATTGTAAATATTTTATGACCCGAAACCTTGAGACCTAGGCATCTCGACGACTAGGTTGACAAGGAATAAAGTAGGCGGAGATAAGGGTCTAAATACAATAAAAAAATCCCTTTTAATTCATTCATTCTTTATTCATTTTCGGACCTAATTTTGGTTCTACTTTATATACCTCAAATAAATAAACTTTATACATGAAAGTTGTATATAATTAAATATAGAAAAATACAAAATTGATTTCATACAAAAATATTGTACTGATAAAAAGTTATGATCTAAATAAGATTCCATAATCCCAACTTCCCAAACCTGTATCTCCCAAATAAAAATTCGAAACGCATCAAAATCACTTAATTGTATATAATTTTCAATAAGCTATTTAATGAAGGTGGTCTCGCGTTTTGCGGAGCTACGATTTGAAAGTTGAGTTTTGGACCCCTATTGTATACTTGTCCAGATTAAAATATTCATTTTAATAATTATTCATTGTTTTTATAATTTTATATTTTCATATTTTTGTAAATATTATTTAAAATATATTTGTACATTAAAATCAGAATAAAAACTTAAAGAGAACACAAAAATAAAATACTTGTATATCATACATAGGTATAATACATGTACATATACCTATAAAATAATACTTCTATTTTATTAAGTGTACAAAACACTTCAGAAAAATAAAATAAAAATATAGTTAAGAGTATAAAAATACTTTATAAATTTATAAAATAATAAACCTAATTAAGTGAATTAAATAAACAAAATAAAAATAAAACATTAAAATATATAGATATGTATACCTATATAGCCCCTAAAATACAACTTGCAATTATAAACCTCTAAAAAAATTAAAAATCACTATAAAATACTTTTTAAAATAACAATCATTTTTTATTTAATGACCTAAAATTAATAAAATCAGTTAGTATTTTTAATCTAATTTACAAAATATTTTTAGAGGTTTTTCCTGGTTGGTCCACGTAGACCAACCAGGTGAGTTTGACAGTTGACCGCGGGTCAACTGTCTGACTCCTCCTCTGTCTGTTGTCAGAACCATGTGTTTGACCTCTCTTTCGTGATTTTTTCGAGGAGTCTTCTTTCTTATTTTGGCATATCTTCCTTCTTGACTTTTCTTCCCCTCCTATCCATGATACTCGCCCGATGATTGCCTCGATCCATGGATCACTGTGGCATCCATGACTCCTCATTCTTCTCGCTCTGTTCGCCATCTATTCAAAATAACCTGCAATCTTCCTTGATTCCTTGAACCGCTCCTTGGCCTAGCTTAGACATCCGGATTGTTTTCTCTTGAGCTCTGGTGACAGGGGAGCACTCCCAGCACCCCGTTGAGGTACGGCGATGCCAGGAGGCGTGTTCCACCCCCATCTCCGACCACCTTGGCCGTGAGGTCTATCTCAGGAATACACGCCTTTGTGGTCCCTTTTCCTTCTTTTATTGCATTTTTAGCTTTGTTTTAGTATCTACGTCTGATTGATATCTTTGGATTCCATTTCCATCGCCCGCACTAGCCGCTAATCATTCGCCGAAGCTCTTGAGCTCGACGACCTTCATCGAGCCCACACCCACCATCCATTCACCAATAAGGCCCTAGGACCATCTACTGTTGTTCATTGTGCTTCACTTGCAGGTCCCAGGGGTCAAGAGACTCCATCTGGAGTCAGATTTTGCCAAGGAACATGTACCTGGAGCCGCGCCATTTTCTTGACCTCACGGCGGTGCATCCGTGCCCTCCTGGCCATTTTGGCGCCGCCGGAAGGTAAAGCACCCCTCCAAGAGCTGCTGGACTCTTTTTGAAGTTGCATTCAGTGTCGGAAGAGGAAGATCAAGTCATCGGAGACCCATCTCGCCGTGGACTCCTCCCAGTTCGTTCACCGCCTCTGCCCGTCGTCGGATCACTCGTGTTCTTCCAACCGCACAGCAGCCGTAGGATCAGGCGCGCCTGGGCCATCCATCGTCCGCAGATCTTCTAATCCGAGCCGTCGATCGCGACTCGTGCGTTGCGCGCGCTACGTGGATTAGTGAGCGGTTCTACACCGTTCGATCGCACCTAAGGTTGGGAATTTTGCAAGCTTCACCTAGCCGTTTCTGTATTTACGAAGTAGTATTTAAACATTCATCGGCTGCGTTATAATTTTTGTACCATTTATCAAAAGGCCCCGTACTTTCTGAAATTGCAATCTCACCCTTGCCAGCGATGCGCACATGCGCGAGCACGTGCGCTTGGCTATTTTGCTGGCAAGGGCCTGACACTTGTTATTTCTATTTAGCACTTGAACATTTTCATGCAGTTATAAAGTTTTTGGACTTTTTGCATATCAGTCCAAAGGATTTTGTTAATTAGGCCAGATCCCTGCTAGGTCACGTGCTTTACGCACGTGACTTTGGATAAATTTGCAAGCATAACCTTGGCCATTCGCTTACATCTAATCGGTCCGGAAACATTTTTATTCAGTTAGATATTTTTGGAAAATTTACATTTCGAACCCTGGATTTTTGCATATTTACGATAATACCCTTGCTATGATTGATTTTTCTTTTTGCTTTCTCTATTTATTCCATGCATCTCTAAATTCCTAAAAAATACACAAAAATTACCATACATTCCTGTTGCATTGTGTTTCCACGCCATAATTTTAGTTTGCATTTTTATTGTATTTTAATATTTATAAAAAAATCGAAAACGAGTATTTTCAGCCCTGTTTACATTATAAAATCCATAAAAATTATAAAAACATTTAAAATTTCCCAAAAAAATATATTTTGTGTGTTTTAGTGTTTTTTAACTTCCAGACCAAAAATCATTAAAAAATATAAAATAAAACCCTTAAAAATAGCAAAAATCTTAAAAACTTCATAGAAATATTGAAATTTCCTTAAAAATCCCAAAAATATAATATTTGTTTCTAATTTTTCTTTTTTTGTTTTCTTTTATTTAAAATTAATTTGGGGTATTTTTGTCACTATTTACTATTTTTCATCCCCATGTTTGCTTCAACCCTTTATTTTATCCACTATTTTCAATATTTTTTGACTCTAAAAATACTAAAAAAATAGAAAAACCTAGAAAAACTATAAAAACATTAAAATGTAAAAAGAACAAAATGATTTTATTTCCTGAATTTTGAGTGTTTTTGCCTCTTTTTATAAATATATTATCTTGCTTTTCTTATATTGTGCACTTCTTTTATTAAAAGAAAAGAAAATATAAAAAAATATATAATATAAAAAGAAAATAAAAAATCAGAAAATTAAAAATCAAAATTATAAAATTAAAAATATAAAATTAAAAACCCACAAAAATAGCATTTATAGACATTTGATCACACTCACATTTTGTGCATTATTGCCCCGTTCTACATGTCTGCTCCCTGTGTTCGACCTCTACACTGCTTGCACACTATACACATCTTTGTTGTAGACTTATAATAAAGTTTAACTCCGCATATTTACTTTCATTGCTTGATTTACTTGTTGTGGGTTAATTGTTGTTTGAATTGCGTATTTCGCGTGAGGTCAACTCAGCGATTGTTGATTCACCTTGTGAATCAACACGACCTCCCGATTTCCGCATTCAACAAATGGCACCGTTGTTGGGGAGCAACGACGCTTAGTTCGGGTTTTTGCTTGTGCTTGTGATTATTTGTCTATTTTCGTGGCTTTTATTTTTGCTTATTTTATTTTCCTTATTTTTGATATATCTATTGAGCTGTCTAACCCCTCTCTTTGTTGACTTTGTGCGAGGTACTGTGGATCGAGGGAGGCGCTCTACCCTAGGCGCTTGTGCACCCATGTGAAGCCGGCGACAATCTGCTCGCCTTGCACCAAAGGAGACTTAGAGATTTTTGAAGATCGAGCTCCTTTTTATTTTCTTGTATTTAGTTATTTTTGTAATTCAAGTGAGAGAGAGATATTAATTTGTAATAATACAGGTACTCAGGATACTTGGACACTCGGGCCCAATTTCCAAGTGATTGTTCACTTGGGGGCTCACCGCGGTTTTCTCGTGTTTTCCTTCGCATTCTTTTTCATTTGTTTTCTGATTTTGTTTTCCTTGTTTTTGTGTGATTGAGCCCTTAGATTTAGGACTGCTTGTCGATAGTATTAGGTCCAAACACATTAATCACCATTGCATGTTCTTATAGAGAACGTTTGGACAGTCAAATTTTGAAAAACGTGCTTCACGCTAATAGCAGCTTCTCATCGTAGGGCGATTTCATCGGCTTGCATCTGCATATAGGTTATGTTTCAATTCTGCTGAGCATCTTTGCATGTAGAGTGTTGAAGGCAAGGTGAGCATTTCTCTTTAGCATACATTTGCTGCTTGCATTGTTTTTCTGACTCTCCATCTGATTTTGATTACCTAAGTGCTTAAAGGAATTGACTCCTCGCTAGGCTCGTGCATTTCTTACTAAAATCCAAAAATGTGATAACCAATAAAATTGGGACTGTTAACATTACTCGACCCTAAAATCAACCAAAAAGAAAAAATCTTGTATTGGGATGAGTAATCCCCTCATTGTCTTCGTTTTACATTACTCGTGCACACACTAAGGATTAGTGCCAAAATCCCATTCAACGCCTAAGTGTTTGTGCAATTCTGGACTTCTCACCTACTCTAAAACAAACAAGATAAAAAGACCGCTCTTTTACGGTCTCTACCGAGTTGAGTAGGTGAATTGAGGGTTTGTATTATTTTCATTTTTGTTTGTGATTGTTTTGTGTGTGTCCTAGATCGCTTCTGCGCACTTGCGCCTTCTTCTCACTTCTCTTGACTTGACCTTCGTGTTCTCCTAATCATTTCCTTTTGTTTTTGAGATGGACCCTTGGAGCATTTTCTATCCGGACCTTGCGGATCCCTTGTTCACTCCAGCCGGTCCACCTCCCTTTTATCAGGAGGATCCTCTTCCTATTTTTTCTGATTTTTGTAAGTATCCACCTAAGTCACAATATCAGACCTTGGACTTCTACCCACACCCACCACCACCTCCGTATTTTCCACCTTCACATCCACCCGACACTGAGCTGTTGGAGTCACCTTTCATGGAGTCCACCTTTGACCACTTGACCCAGATGATGGATTATATGAGACAGATGATTGTCCACCTCACTAGTACAAATAAGAGCGACCATGATTCTCCACCATTTGACGACATGGGTTTATTCGAGGATTTCCATGAGAGCTTGCAATCGCCCAAAACACAAAAAAATGAGAAAAACTTAAAAATCCAAAAAGAGATCGGGAGACACGTGATCGATTCAGATTTTGAGGAGAGGGCTCACCTGCCAGATCCTTTGACCACATAACCATTCACACTCTGTCCCACCTTTGACCTTGAGGATGCCACTGTACAGACTGCTCTTGGCATGACTCGTGTACATGATGATTCCGACCTTCTCCCTTGTATGGAGGATGTCCCAAAATTAAAAAATTGTTGACTGAACCCGAAGTGGTGGCCACCATTCATGAGATTATCCGTGCCCCACTTCAGCAAGCCATGACTGAGTTATCTGCTCCTCTTCCCAAGAAGAGCAAGCGAAGGAGCAGATCTGAGCGTCATATCTTGACCATGGCCACTGCCCACGCCATCACCCACCGTCCCATTCCTAGGAAGAGGAACACAGCTACACCATTCAACACCTGTACCATCTCTAACCATACTTGTGATCACACTCTCCTGGACGGCGGTGCTTCGATTAGCATCATATCCTTCTTGCTGGTACAGTCTCTTAACTTAGGGCCTCTCAAAAAGACCAGGATGATCGTTCAGTTTGCTGATTGATCTATCAAGAGGCCGAAGGGTATCCTTGGCGGTGATTTCAATTCATGCACGAGCTACCATGTTGATTTTGTCGCATTGTCCATGGAGACCTACACAAGGGAGCACTCTCCAATCATCCTGGGATGACCACTCCTACCCTCCGTGAGGGTCGTTATTGATTATGGATCAGGAGGGATTCGCTTCCGTCCTACCGACGAGAGCGAAGTATTGATCACCGCACCCACATTTGACCATAGTCCTGCACCTGATGTGCCTTCACTTATTCTGGCTAACCCTGAGTCCTGTGACCTTTATGAGGATATCAGATAGACTTTCTTTATGATCGATGATGAGATCCGAGAATTCCTATCCAAGGAGGAAAGCTCGGAAAGTATAGACCTTGGAGTTTCTACTTCCTGTGATTGGCAATGTGTTGATGACATCCGCGGGATTTACATGGTTGACACCATTGAGCGGAGGGCAGCTTTAGAGACTAGACAGGACACATACGTTTCGACTACTTTCACTGATGAGTCCGCTCCTGTTCATTTAGATTCAGATGAGACAAAGACCGAGTTTGATTTGATTGCTTTTATTCGGGAATTCGGGCCTTTTGATGAGAAAGATGATCCGGTTGAGATTATTGAGGACGAACAGAGTTCGACTACTTCCACCGATGAGTTCGTTACTTTTGGTTTTGACCTGGACGACACCTCGCAGGATGACTCTGATTACACTTCTTCCGATGATGTTGAGTTTGTCCCTTTTCACTTCGATATCAGTGAGACTCCCAAGGTCGGACCTAGTCGTACTTCTTCCACTCACTCGTCTGTGCCTTCACACCCTAGGGCCCCTAAGGATCTTCACTCTATCGACCCTGATCGGCTTCCGTCCACTGTAGACCCTGATGTCAACCTGCACCATACCAGATCCATTCCTCAGCGGTCCCGCAAGAAGGTTCGCTTTCTACCTTCTTGATCATGTGTACATCCATCTCTGCTGTACATTTGCTTTTGTTCATCTTTGTCTCTCTCCACCGTATTGCTCGTCCACCCATTCTCGTGTTTGCCTTGCTTAGGACGTACTTTATCCTAAGTATAGGGGGGTGGACGAGCCGAGTGTTCATTCATCGTTCCATGTCATCACTCCTGTTGTTGCCTACACTTAGGGCTTCTTTTACCCTAAGCATATGGGGAGTGGTGTGTACATCCTCTGATCTCGTTTCCATTTTCAATTATTTTCTTCTTTTCTTCTTTTCCTTTTCTATCTTCTGTATCTATCAAAAAGGTATCGTCCCTTGTAGACAGTTTTCTATACTTAGGACGTACTTTGTCCTAAGTATAGGGGGTGTACACCCCGAGTTTTTTCTTTCATTCTTTGATCCTCTCCATTGTCTCCTCTTCTTGTCTATACTTAGGGATATCTTACCCTAAGTATAGGGGGAGACAGTCTGAGTACCATCTGCTCATTCTCGCCCTTGACCCTCCCTGCTTTGTGCACAACTGCTATGCTTAGGATTCTTTGATCCTAAGTATAGGGGGACGATCAACTTCTCATTCAATCATTCGTATCTTTATTCATTTATTCTTTAGACTTGTCTATACTTAGTACGAGTTATGTCTTCTCTTTTCTCTCCAATCTATGAGGACATAGCTCAAGCTAAGTATAAGGGGGTCGTATATATTGCGTATATACTTTAGCCATAACTCGTACTTTCGTATTTTTCTTAATAATTATGGCTAATAATTCTTTAAAATTCATTAAAAACCCTAATAAAAAGATGTTATCATTCCTCAAATTCTTTTTGTATTTACTGATTAATAAATCAGGTGAAAATATTTTTTACAAAATGTTTGAAAAATAATTTGAAAATCTTTGTGAAAATATTTTGAAAACTATTTGAAAAATATTTTGTTACATGTTCTGAACCTTTGTAAAAACGTTTTGGTTTGTAAAATTTATTTTCTTTGTGTAAAATAAAATGTTTGAAAACTGATTTGCAAATGGTTTGAAAAATGGCTGCAAACATATTTTCAAAAATCTATCTATATTGTTTGAAAAACCTTTGCAAAATGATTTTCAAATGTGTGTACATGTTTGTAAAAAATATTTTGGACTATAGTTTTTCAAGGTGTTTGTAAAATGATTTTCAAATAAGTTTGAGGAATACATAAACCACACCAAAATTCATTATATATATATGTATAAAATTGATCACTTACCCTTGTAAATTCTTAAAATCCACTTCTTGTAAATATAAGATGCATCCCCATGTAAATATTTGTACCTAGTTTTTAGCCAAAACTTTTTGTTTTCAAAACAAATCCCAAAAACATTTGCAAAACTAAAATCCAAAATCATTTAAAAAATCTTTTTTTTGAAAGTACAAAAAATTGCATATGCATCACCATCTTTTTCAAAAATCCATAAAAAGTTCAAAATCTTTGAAAATTGCATCACAAAAATATTTTTTGCATTTGCATAGCATTAGCATTTTTCGGATTGAGTTTGATAGTTGAACGAGTCTAAGTAAAATTCGGAGATTGGAGCTTGATTGGACCTTTAAATCTACCTAATAACAGGAACCTTATAGGAACTGGGTTTGAGGTACTTCAGGTCTAGTTGAGTTAATTCTTTGTGGATCACGAGACTTGGTTCAATGGATTCTTGACTGCCTAAGTAGAGTACTTCGGAGCACACGCATACTCTTGTTGATAATGACCTAACTTGGACACCTGCACCTTTCGCATGGCTCGACTTAGTTAGAGTGGTGAGGGGATTGGATTTGCCGGTATGAGACGCACACAAGTGGAAACATTTGTCCTCCTCTAGGGAGGGAAGTGCACCCTAACCCATCCGGTGATGATGAATTTTTAAGACAGGAGAGTGAGGGTTGCGATAAATCTTCAAAAGAGGGATAGTCTACTAGCTCAAGAGGAAAAACTCCTTATGTAAATGCTGTTGTATATAGTATATATATATATATATATATAAATATGGACAGGCTTGTACAAAAATAAAATGTCTGCAAAAGTATGTGAATATGTTGTATAGCCAATAAGCAAGCTTGAGCTTCAAAGTCAAATATGTGAGCCTGCAACTGGATGACTTGACTACACCGGTTTTGCATCCTAGGATAGGTAGCTATACTGGCTACCGTCCATTCTTCTCTTCACCCCCTCCTTTTGAGCTGGTTGCCACTATCAAGGGAATACCCTACTCCTCGAGTTATTGGATTGGGGAATCATTGGGTTGTCGTACTAGAGAAGTCAGTCTCTTGTCATTCTAGTTGGGGAGAGCCACTATCACTTACACTGTACGAGTCAGATTCATAGTCGTAAGGGTTTGCATATGAGTTGAAATATTTCTGACCTGGCTATTGAGGAGACTTGAACAGAGTTTTGGGATTCTCGAAGGCTGTTGGATTTTAAATTCGGTTCTCATTAAGGTTCCGCCCGCACTAAAATTCCAAAGGTCTGATTTAAGCTCCAAACTTTGATTTTGTGAAGACAAGTTTGATAATTAATTTTAATCCACATTTCTTCTTTTTCATTTCTTTATTTTTCTTTTTCTACACTTAAAGTGTTTGCTAGGGACTAGGAAAGGCAAAGTATAGGGGATGATGAATCCACATTTCATCATCTTTATTCTGTCATTTTGGCCTCAAAAACCCTGACAAATGCATGTAAATACCTCTAAATCCCGCATTTTAGCATTCATGCATGTGTGTATAAATAGTGTATAAAATACAGTTTTCAAGCCAAAATAAAATAATAAAGAAAAGAAAAGAAAAAGAATAATTTATTGTAAATATTTTATGACCTGAAAGCCCGAGACCTAGGCATCTCGATGACTAGGTCGACAAGGAATAAAGTAGGGGGAGATAAGGGTGTAAATACAATAAAAAATCCCTTTTAGTTAATTCAATCTTTATTCATTTTGGGACCTATTTTTGGTTCTACTTTTTATACCTCAAATAGAGAAACTTTGTACATGAAAGTTGTAGATAATTAAATATAGAAAAATACAAAATTGATTTCACACAAAAACATTATACAGATAAAACGTTATGATCTAAATAAGATTTCAGAATCTCAACTTCCTAGACCTGTATCTCCCAAATAAAAACTCTAAACGCATCAAAATCATCTTTAATTATATATAATTTTCAATAAGCTATTTAATGAAGTGGTCTCGCATTTTTCGAAGCTATGGTTTGAAAGTTGAGTTTTGGACCCCTATTGTATGCTTGTACAGATTAAAATATACATTTTTATTAATTATTCATTATTTTTATAATTTTATATTTTATATTTTTGTAAATATCATTTATAATATATATGTACACTAAAAGCAAAATAAAAACTTAAAGAGAGTACAATAATAAAATACATGTATATCATACATAGGTATAATACCTGTACATATACCTATAAAATTAATACTTCTATTTTATTAAGTATACGAAACACTTCAGAAAAATAAAATAAAAATATAATTAAGTGTATAAAAATACTTTATAAATTTATAAAATAATAAACCTAATTAAATGAATTAAATAAACAAAATAAAAATAAAACATTAAAATATATAGATATGTATACCTATATAGCCCTAAAATACAACTTGCAATTATAAACCTCTAAAAAATAATTAAAAATCACTATAAAATACTTTATAAAATAAAAACATTTTTTATTTGACCTAAAATAAATAAAATCATTTAGTATTTTTAATCTAATTTACAAAATATTTTTTAGAGGTTTTTCCTGGTTGGTCCATGTGGACCAACCAGGTGAGTCTGAAAGTTGACCGCGGGTCAACTGTCTGACTCCTCCTTTGTATGTTGTCAGAACCATGTGTTTTACCTCTCTTTTGCGATTTTTTAGAGGAGACTTCTTTCATTTTTTGGCATATCTTCCTTCTTGACTTTTCTTCCCCTCCTATCGATGATACTCGCCCGATGATTGCCTCGATCCATGGATCACTGTGGCGTCCATGACTCCTCATTCTTCTCGCCCTGTTCGCCATTTATTCAAAATACCCAGCAATCTTCCTTGATTCCTTGAACCGCTCCTTGGCCTAGCTTAGACATCCTGGTTGTTTGCTCTTGAGCTCCGGTGACAAGGGAGCACTCCCAACACCCCGTTGAGGTACACCGATGCCAGGAGGCGTGTTCCACCCCCATCTCCGGCCACCTTGGCCGTGAGGTCTATCTCAAGAATACATGCCTTTTAGGTCCCTTTTTACTTCTTTTATTGCATTTTTAACTTTGTTTTAGTAGTTATGTCTGATTGATACCTTTGTATTCCATTTCCATCACCTGCACTAGCCGCTAATCATTCGCCGGAGCTCTTGAGCACCGACGACCTTCATCGAGCCCACGCCCGCCATCCATTCGCCAATAATGCCCTAGGACCATCTACTATTGTTCGTTGTGCTTCACTTGCAGGTCCCAGGGGTCAAGAGACTCCATCTGGAGTCGTTTTTGTCCAAGGAACAGGTACCTGGAGCCGCGCCATTTTCTTGACCTCTCGGCGGCGCATCCGTGCCCTCCTGGCCATTTTGGCACTACTGGAAGGTAGAGCACCCCTCCAGGAGCTGCTGGACTCTTTTTGAGGTTGCATTCAGTGGCGGAAGAGGAAGATCAAGTCGCCGGAGGCCCATCTCGCCGTGGACTCCTCCCAGTTCGTTCACCACCTATATAGCCCCTAAAATACAACTTGCAATTATAAACCTCTAAAAAATAATTAAAAATCACTATAAAATACTTTATAAAATAACAAACATTTTTTATTTAATGACCAAAAATAAATAAAATCATTTAGTATTTTTAATCTAATTTACAAAATTTTTAGAGGTTTTTCCTGATTGGTCCATGTGGACCAACCAGGTGAGTCTGACAGTTGACCGCGGGTCAACTGTCTGACTCCTCCTCTGTCTGTTGTCAGAACCATGTGTTTGACCTCTCTTTCATGATTTTTTAGAGGAGGCTTCTTTCAATTTTTGGCATATCTTCCTTCTTGACTTTTCTTCCCCTCCTATCCATGATACTCGCCCGATGATTGCCTCGATCCATGGATCACTGTGGCATCCATGACTCCTCATTCTTCTCGCCTTGTTCGCCATCTATTCAAAATACCCAGAAATCTTCCTTGATTCCTTGAATCGCTCCTTGGCCTAGCTTAGACATCCGGGTTGTTTGCTCTTGAGCTCCGGTGACAAGGGAGCACTCCCTGCTCCCCGTTGAGGTACAACGACGCCAGGAGGCGTGTTCCACCCCCATCTCCGGTCACCTTGGCCGTGAGGTCTATCTCAGGCATACATGCCTTTGAGGTCCCTTTTTCCTTCTTTTATTGCATTTTAACTTTGTTTTAGTAGCTACGTCTGATTGATACCTTTGGATTCCATTTCCATCGCCTACACTAGCCGCTAATCATTCGCCGTAGCTCTTGAGCTCCAGCGACCTTCATCGAGCCCACGCCCACCATCCATTCACCAATAAAGCCCTAGGACCATCTACTGTTGTTCGTTGTGCTTCACTTGCAGGTCCCAGGGGTCAAGAGACTCCATCTGGAGTCGGATTTTGCCAAGGAACAGGTACCTGGAGCCGCGCCATTTTCTTGACCTCGCGTCGGCGCATCCGTGCCTTCTTAGCAATTTTGGCACTGCCGGAAGGTAGAGCACCCCTCCAGGAGCTGCTGGACTCTTTTTGAAGTTGCATTCAGTGGCAGAAGAGGAAGATCAAGTCGTCGGAGGCCCATCTCGCCGTGGACTCCTCCCAGTTCGTTCACCGCCTCTGCCCACTGTCGGATCAGCCATGTTCTTCCAACCGCATAGCAGCTGTAGGATCAGGCGCGCCCCGGGCCGTCCATCATCCGCAGATCTTCTAATCTGAGCTGTCGATCACGAAGGGGTATCGTGCGTTGCACGCATGCCACGTGGATCAGTGAGCGGATCTACGTCGTTCGATCGCGCCTAAGGTTGGGAATTTTGCAAGCTTCACACAGCCATTTTTGTATTTACGAAGTGGTATTTAAACATTCATAGGTTGCATTATAATTTTTGTAATATTTATCAAAAGTCCCCCGTACTTTCTGAAATTGTAATCTCACCCTTGCCAGCAAGGCGCACGCGCGCGAGCACGTGCGCTTGGCTATTTTACAGGCAAGGGCCTGACCCTTGTTGTTATTTCTATTTAGCACTTGAACATTTTCATGCAGTTATAAAGTTTTTGGACTTTTTGCATATCAGTCCACTAGATTTTGTTAATTACACCAAGATCCCTGCTAGGACACTTGCTCTACGCACGTAACTTTGGACAAATATGCAAGCATAACCTTGGCCATTCTCTTATTTCTAATCAGTTCGGAAACATTTTTATTCAGTTAGATATTTTTGGGAAATTTACATTTCGAACCCTGGATTTTGCATATTTACAATAATACCCTTGCAAGGATTGATTTTTCTTTTTGCTTTCTCTATTTATTCCATGCATCTCTAAATTCCTAAAAAAATCCACAAAAATTACCATACATTCCTGTTGCATTGTATTTCTGCAACATAATTTTAGTTTGCATTTTTATTGCATTCTAATATTTATAAAAAAATAAAAAACAAGCATTTTCAACCCTGTTTGCATTATAAAATCCATAAAAATTATAAAAAACACTTTAAAAAATTCCCAAAAAATACATTTTGTGTGTTTCAGTGTTTTTTAACTTGCAGACCAAAAATAATTAAAAAATATAAATGAAAACCCCTAAAAATAGCAAAACTCTTAAATACTTCATAGAAATATTAAAAATTCCTTAAAAATCCCAAAAATAAATTTCTATTTCTAAATTTTCTTTTTTTCATTATCTTTTATTTAAAATTAATTTGGGGAATTTTTGTCTCTGTTTACTATTTTCATCCTCATTTATGTTTCAGTCCTTTATTTTATCCACTGTTTTCAGTATTTTTTACTTTAAAAATACCAAAAAATTTAGAAAAACCTAGAAAAACCATAAAACATTAGAAAAATATAAAAAGCACGAAAAGATTTTATTTCCTGAATTTTGAGTGTTTTTACCTCTTTTTATAAATATATTATCTTGCTTTTCTTATATTGTGCACTTCTTTTATTAAAAGAAAAGAAAATATAAAAAATATAAAATATAAAAAGAAAATAAAAAATTAAAAAAATTAAAATTCTAAATTATAAAGTTAAAAATAAACTAAAAAAATATAAAATTAAAAACCCACAAAAATAATATTTATAGACATTTGACCACACTCACATTTTGTGCATTATTGCCACGTTCTACCTGTCTGCTCCCTGTGTTCGACCTCTACACTACTTGCACACTATACACATCCTTTGTAGAGTTATAATAAATTTTAACTCCGCACCGCTTTTCTTGGCTTGATTTCTGTTGTCTGTTAATTGTTGTTCGAAGATCCAATTTCTTGCGGGTCGCCTCAGCGACACTATGATCCTGCCTTGTGTGGATTACTTTACACCCGTGAAAAATCGCCTTCACCTGGCTATTGTGGAGACTTGAGCAGGGTTTTGGGATTCTCGAAGGCTGTTGGATTTCAAATCCGTTTCTCATTAAGGTTCCGCCCGCACTAAAATTCCAAAGGTCCGACTTAAGCTCCAAACTTTGACTTTGTGAAGATAAGTTTGATCATTAAATTCAATCCATCTTTCTTCTTTTTCTTTTCTTTGTTTTTCTTTTTCTGCACTTATTGCATAAGTGTTTGCTAGGGACTAGCAAAGGCAAGTATAGGGGGATGATGAATCTACGTTTCATAATCTTTATTCTATCATTTTGGCTGTAAAAACCATAGTAAATGCATGTAAATACTATTAATTCAAGCATTTTAGCATTCATGCATATTTGTGTAAAAAGTGTATAAAATATTGTTTTTAATGCCAAAATTATAGAATAAAGAAAAGAAAAGAAAAAGAATAAAATATTGTAAATATTTTATGACCCGAGATCCCGAGACCTAGGCATCTCGATGAGTAGGTCGACAAGGAATAAAGTAGGGGGAGATAAGGGCCAAAATACAATAAAAATCCCTTTTATTTTAATTCATTCTTTATTCATTTTGGGACCTATTTTTGGTTCCACTTTTTATACCTCAAATAAAGAAACTTTGTACATTAAAGTTGTAGATAATTAAGTATAGAAAAATATAAAATTGATTTCACTCAAAAATAATGTACATATAAAAAGTTATTATCTGAATAAGATTCCAGAACCCCAACTTCCTAGACCTGTATCTCTCAAATAAAAACTCGAAATGTATCAAAATCATCATTAATTGTATATAATTTTAAATAAGATATTTAATGAAGATGGTTTCGTATTTTGTGAAGCTACGATTTGAAAGTTAGGTTTTGGATCCCTATTGTATACTTGTACAGATTAAAATATTCATTTTATTTATTCTTCATTATCTTTATAATTTTATATTCTTATAATTTTGTAAATATTATTTATAATATATGTGTACATTAAAATCAGAGTAAAACACTTAAAAAACACAAAAATTAAATACATGTATATAATACATAGGTATAATACCTGTAAAGATACCTATATAATTACTACTTCTATTTTATTAAGTGTACAAAACACATCAGAAAAATAAATATATATATAAGTCTATAAAAATAAGTTATAAATTAATAAAATAATAAATCAAAATTAATAAATTAAATACGCAGAATAAAAATAAAATATTAAAATAAATAGAAGATTATACCTATATAGTTCATAAAAGGTAACTTGATAGTTCATAAAAGGTAACTTGTAATTTGACACCTCCAAAAAATAAATACAAATCGCTATAAAATACTTCTGAAAATAATAAACATTTTTTATTTAATAATCTAAAATTAATAAAATCATTTATTATTTTTAAATGAATTTCGAATTCTTTTTTTCAGGAGGGTTTTCCTAGTTGGTCCATGTGGACCAACCAGGTGGTCTGGACCATTGACCAAAGGTCAACTGTCTGGCCCCCCTCTGCCACCTTTGTCAGAACATCGTTTCTGCGGATTTTTGCGGATTTATCAAGGTTCTCCCTTGCTTTATCTCGTGTCGCGTCCATGACAACTTTTGCTCCTCGATCATCCGCTATATACGCCCAGATGTTATCTTGGGTTGTGGATCATGAATCTGACCTCTATGCCTCGATCTTCGAGCCCTGTCCACCACCTCATTCAAAAATCCACTATTACTTCCTTTGGTCCTTGAACCCTCTTTGACCGTCTTCTTCCCTCTCTTGGGCGAGCTCTGGAGTGGAGCTCGTGACAGGAGATCCTCAATCTCCCTAGAGGCGTGGCCGGACGACCGTAGAGTGGTCTCCACCCATCTTCGATGGTTACGCCACTGTGAGGTCCTATCTCCTCAGCCCCGGTCGATTCGAGGTCGTATTTACTCTCTTTCCATGCTCCTTAGTTAAGTGTAGTTTTCATCTTTAATTTCCGCGTTTTATTTGCTCGATTGGCATGTTTGTCACCACCAGCTACCCCCTCGCCGGAGCTTGCTCCGGTGAGCCGCTAATTCTCTCTAAACACCATCCATTCCACCCTTGCTTGCCCTGGGAACCCTCTACTATCCTCGAGTGTTTTATTCGCAGGTCCCAGGTGCCAAGAGACCCTTCTGGGGTCATTTTTGCTGAGATACGAGCCTCCTAGAGCCCTTCCCCCTCTTCATCACCGTGGTGGTGCTCTGGCAGTCCAACCGCCATTTTGAAGCTACCATTTGCTAGGGGAGGCTTCCAGGGATCTTCCTGGGCATTTTGGAGGAGTCGTGCACGTCGGAGAGGATCGGTCATCGCCGAAGGAAGTTCAGCACCCTGCTGTTCTTCCCATGTTCTTGCTGCACCCCTCCGAACCGTCGATCTCGCCCAACTCTTGGAGACATACCAGTTGCCGTTGGATCTTTTGCACCGCAACCATCCGATCGTGATCAGAAGTCTAATCGTGGCCATCCAAAGCCGAAGCGGTATCGACCGTCCCCGTGAGGACACATGTCTTAAGTTGCCTACCATCCGCCGTCCGCCAACGCTAGTGTGGGTATTTTGCAAAACTTGCCCCACACATTTTGTATTTAATAATAGAACCATAAACATTCATATGCATTGTATAAATATCTTGGAACTTTTGCATTAGAGGCCCCCTCACTTTCCCGATTTACACATAAGCTCGCAGCCATGTCAACTCACGTGACTGGAGCATGTGAGCTTGATATTTTGCACCAGGGCCCCTCAGGTATTCTGATTTTTATATTCAATACTGAAATATTTTATTGCAGTTATAACTTTTCGGTACTTTTTGCATGTAAGCCCCTGTATTATTGAGAATTGCGTATTCGTCCCTCCCAAGTGCGCGTGCTTACGCATATGAGATCTAGGATTTTTTTGCAGGAATGCCCTCGCTATTTTGGATTTAACTTTTCATCCAGAAAGCTTTTTATTGTAGTAGATAATTTCTGGAAAAATTGCACCTTGGCCATTGCACTTTCTGCTAATCACGAAAATACCCCTGTTAGAAAGTATTTTCTTTTCATTTCTCTTATTTATTTCATGCATCTACAAAATCCTAAAAATTATTAAAAAATAGTATTGTGTGTCTGTTGCATTGTGCTTCTACGCTATATTTTTATTGCATTTTCATATTTATAAAAATTCAAAAACACGCATTTTCTCAACTGTCTGCATTAGAAAATACCTAAAAAATATAAAATCTCTTCGAAAAATTCCAAAAAAAATTATATTTTATTTATTTCTATGTGTTTTAACTTCAATCCAAAAATCATAAAAAAATACAAAAGAAAACTCCTAAAAATAGCAAAACCCCTTAAAACTTCACAAAAACCTTAAAAATTCCAGAAAAATCCTAAAAATACAATCTCTGTTCCAAAATTTTCTCCATTTTATTATCTTTATTTTAAAATTAAGTTGAAGAATTTAGGACTCTGTTTATATTTTTTATCCTCATTTTAGTTTCAGCCTTTTATTTTGCTAACTATTTTCAGTATTTTTGCCTTTAAAAATAACAAAACAAATTAGGAAAATCTAAAAAAAACACAAAAACCATAGAAAAACATAAAAAGCACAAAAATATCTCATTTCTTGATCTTTGCTTAATTTTGCCTAATTTTCTCTATATATTTAATCTCTCTTGTCTTTAATGTGTATTTACTTTATTATTTAAAAGGAAATAAAAAATTATAAAATACAAAAAGAAAATAAAAAAAATATAAAATTAAAATCAAAATATAAAATCATAAAAAAATTAAAAAAAATTAAATTAAAAATTAAAACCCCACAAAAAAATAGCATTTGTAGACATTTGATCACATTCATTCTTGTGCTTTGATTGCCCGAGCTATCATGCTTGTTCGACACTCTACACATACTTGCACCTATACACATCTTTGTTGTAGAGTTATAATAAATTTTAACTCTGCAAATTTACTTTCATTGCTTGATTTACTTATTGTGGGTTAATTGCTGACTTGATACGAGTTTACCGAGGGTTGCCACAGCGACTGTGTCTCCACCCTGTGTGAGATGCATTTAGACCCCAATACTTCTGTGTCAATCAATTACTAGAAGCTTATTTGAGTCCATATATGGAGTTCTTCATCTTGCACACATTGCTATCCTCAATTATGAATACATGGGGCTACTTCGTATGAATTTCCTCGTCGAGGTATTCATAGAGAAATGCAATCTTGACTTCTATCTTGAAGATGTCATAGTCAAGTTGTATAGCTATATTTAGCAATAATCTGATGAGATTAAGCATGGTCACTACAAAGCAACTCTCATCGCAAGTGATGTCTTCTTTCTATGTGTATATTGAGGATACGGGCCATGCTTTGAAGGTCCCTACCTTCTCATCAGGTTCCCTCTTTTTCTTGAAGATACTTGCACACCTAATGGGTCTTACCCTTATAAGCGGATCATCGAGGGTCCATATACAACACTTGTATATGAAGTCTACTTCATACCTTATTGCTAACATCCATCTTTCCATGCCATGATCTTCAGAAGCTTCATCGTATGAAGTCAGATCATTGTCAGACTTATCTGACACATGGAATACATCCTCAAATTAATTTGAAGGGGTATGAGTGTTTCATCTTTAATTGTCCTTTTAGTTTCCTATTTCAGGAGCCTCATTATCTTCTCAATATTAAATGAGTTCCTTCACTTCATTTTCATCTTGATTTCTCAGTAAAGTCATCCTCTAAGAATCATATCCTTAGAGATGAAATCTTTTAAGAATCTCAAGGTCATAAAGTAGGTATCTAATACCATACTTTATATTCCTAATAAAGTAACACTCTCTGGTGCTAGAGTCCATCTTACTTACATGGAATCTTATTAAGGATATATATATATATATATATATATATATAGTGAAAAGGGACGCTGCTGCATGTAGCAGCCAACGTGGCTGCTACATGTGACAGTTTCCCCAATTTTTTTATTTTTTTTTCAAAATTAAACCATGAATATTCATCTATATACCCCTCCTACATTGTATTAAAATTTCATCAAAAACAAAGACTCCTATGTCCTTCATCTAGACATGGTTGATTATAGCAAATTTTAAACTGTTAAAATTACATGTTCTAGATGGAGGGCATAGGAGTCTTTGTTTTTGACGAAATTTTAATACAATGTAGGAGGGGTATATAGATGAATATTCATGATTTAATTTTGAAAAAAAATAAATAAAAAATTTGGGGAAACTGCCACATGTAGCTGCCACGTTGGCTGCTACATGCAGCAGCGTCCCGGACCTCATATATATATATTGTAGTCTCTACTACATATATACCTGGAAACTAAGAGGTAATTATGCTAATATTCATCGTTGATCAAATCATGTCACACGTGATCCAATTGCATTCCCTACAACTCTATTGAGTTTAGGTGTATCAGGAAGAAAGAGATAGGGATGATATTCCTTTCCCCATAAGGTATTCTTGAATTCATCTAATAGGTACTTGCTATCTTGGTTAGATCAATTCATTTCATCTTCCTTCAGACTTTGGTTCTAAACAAAAAAAATGAAATCTTTGAACATTTTGAAGGTTTCTAAGGTGAGGGGAAGATATCTCATATTGAAAAAATCATCAATGGATATCACATATCATTAATGTTTATTATGATACAGATGATCCACATACATCAATATGCATGAGATCTTGAATACCTTGGCATCTTACACCAGTCTTAGAGAAGAGTATATTAGACATTTTTTCTTTGAATAGAATATTCAGAAGTACATAATATTTGAATTTCCAGACATTCTAAAGCTTCATCTCGTACTAGTCTATTGATCTCATCAATAGACATATGTCCAAGGATTGATGCAAGATCATTATCAAATGATCTTCATATGATCTTTTAAGATTTAATTTTCACTATTAGAAATGTTAATGAATCATTAATTAATTGTCTAATTTATTAGAGTTCTCCAAATTTTAGTAAACATATCACCGACAAAACAAATTCAACCAAACAAATAGTTGACCTAAATAACACCAAAAATACTTAAATTAAATATCTAATCCTAAGTAGAAATCCTAATAATGTTGTGTCCCCAATAATGGCGACATCTGATGAATCTCTAATCGACTATTTTAATGAGGTCTCATTATAATATGAGCATATTAACATGACGTCATAACCAAGCTAGAAATCTCTATGAAGAGGGCTTGACGTGAATTTATATCATGGATAAGTCCAGTGTCGAACACAAGGACACGAGCAATCTGTCTATCTAATTGGGCTTGAAATATCTAGGTTAAGTGATTAAAATGCTATCTAGGTCAAGGCCAACAATCCATATGAATGCATGAATTTTTTATTGATTTTTATGTGCAAGTAAA